>JAGKTI010005399.1:7833-19920 GCA_018397915.1 Birgus latro | reverse complement strand
TCTCTCTCTCTCTCTCATAACAGTGCGGTGTTACGGGAAGTGTAATATTACGTCACCAGGAAGAATGTCAACAAATGATTATTCAGCGTCGTTTAAACAGATGGTCTTACATGGTCTGACGACTGTATTTTAAGTGGATCTGGGGATTCCGTAACACCTTTTCCGTTGCGATTGATTCTGCACATAACACCTCAACATCCTCTTGTAATCGATGCAAGCTACGTGACGTAAGTAGCACCCAAGACAGTATTCCCGTGTAAATATACAGAATAAATCGCTTAGGAAGAGGTGATACGAAGTCTGGGCCACCTAGAATACGAGTCTCCCTCCCTACCCCTCTCAGTATTTCACAAGCTGTATGAATGGATAATTTGCTGGGATGGAAAGGGAAAGAAAAAAATAAGATGCACTTCTTCGTGACCAGCGCCATATTCTAGCGTGCATACGTGGATCAGTCGCAGAATTAGACAATACGGCGGCTGTACAACAACATCCACACCACATCCTCGTGTCTACTACCATATTCTAGTGTTAATCTCGTTACACCTCCAATTAAGATGCCAATTTTAGGCCTAGTTGAGATGAATAGGGTATATATAACTCCCCCGTCAGAAAAATATCTAAATGCAATGGATACTGTTCCCCTCAGTAACTTTAAAAATTCCATAAGCCGTGGTATTCTAAATCGGGGGGGGAACTGGAAAATAAGCTTCGTAAGTAGCATACGGAACTGTAAAAAGATTTTTTCTGTTAATTACCGTGGATCTGAGAGAGAGAGAGAGAGAGAGAGAGAGAGAGAGAGATAACTTTCTACTGTGTTGCTAAGGAAGCGTGTTTATCTGGCCACTGTACGTATGTGTGGGCGTGCAAGGGAACAACAACTTATGTAAAAGTACAGTACCGTTTATTGATAGACGGCCGCCAACTGAAGTCAACATACAGGGTGTCCATAAAGTCTCTTTACAAAGGGGTTCATTTAACAGTACCTTAACTCAACATTTTTCATCAACAGGGTACTTGAAATACAGGTACCTGCTGTCTGGATGTTGCTACTCCTCACCCTGTATTTCAGGTACCCTGTTGATGAAAGATGTTGAGTTAAGGTACTGTTATATGAACCCCTTTGTAAAGAGGCTTTATGGACACCCTGTATTCCTGGCTTACCTTCCTACCCGTAAAGAATTTGTGGGAGGCGGACAAAAATGTTCCTGTGTTAGTCAATGAGGCTGCAAGAGGTTTACTGCGCTACACGATTATTAACACTTACCACATCCCTGTCGGAAGCTGCATTATTCTTGTTGTTGTTGTTTGTTACAAAACTGCGATATTTAAAAGGTCAACTTACTCGGGGAGCTGACAGTTTCTTTCAGTCAAATATGGTAGAAATCTGTCAACTGGATCCGGATAACAGAAAAGTGTCAGCCACGCTATTTGAAGAGCTGCTTAAGCCAGGAAGCTAAACCTTTGCTACAAGGTTGCATTACGGCGGACGCAGTACGGAAAGACGTATGGTTCCAATAGGTTGATTATTCTCTGAAATCGGCTGGGGTCAAAAATTGGGACTTTACCGGATATTCTGGATGTCACCTAATTTTCCCTGAAGGATTAAGGCTATTGCTACCAAACTTAGTGAACTTACAGACTATGATGACCTAAGGTGGCATGCACATCACAGACCTTGACCACAAGGTCCCTTTATAGCTCGGCTTCAAGTATGCAATGGCTGTAGGAAGCTTTTCTTGATCAAAATTGTTAATTATGATAATGTTAACAGGCTACAAAGGGTATATGAGAAAAACTTGGTTTGGCGTTATTTTCTTCTCCCCTCAAAATTAATAGATAAATATACTTTCACCCAGTCCATAATGGTGCGACTTACTACGGTCGATTTTACTGAGCGTACTCCGGAATTAAAGGAAGTCAGAAAATCAATGGTCATTTTGATTTCCCCTCCCCCCCTCGCAACGCCGCGACGCAGGTAAGACGGTCGAAGAATGCGTTTATCTACATGGGCCATTATGATTCTTAAAGCCTACTTATGCTGGAGTGTAGTAAAATCTGTATAATCAAGTAGCGAAGGCCTAGTCAAAAGCACACGTATCTGGCTGAGTGATTTAAGCGTCTTTGTGCGATAAGTCAATTTAAAGTCTAACTCCCCATTTCCGCAATCCGTTAAACAGTACATTCGACAGAGACAGAGGCTACAACCATTACTGCTACTACTACTATTACTGCTTCTGATAATGATGATGATGATGATAATAATAATAATAATAATAATAATAATAATTCCTTGGCAGCGCCCTCTACTTGCGACGAATGTAGTAGTGATTATTTTAAACTGTTAGCTCTATTTGTTCATAATTTTAAACCTACGTCAAGGCAAAGGCCAAGAAAAGACAAGAAAAAAGGATAGCATGGTAGGAGAGAGGGCAGGGAGGGGGACGATTTAAAGCCTTCCCACCATACACACACACACACACACACACACATTTCTCCTCGCCACGATAAAAGGATTTAACGGAAGCTTTATTTAATCAGCACCCAGTCCCCCTCCTCTCCCTCCATCTTAAGACTTTGATTCCCAGGCTTGTGGTGGTTTAAGTAGACACGTACAGTGTAGGTGTGGTAAAGATTGCACCGTAACTGTGTACGTTTGTTTGTCACCATGTAGGTCTGTTTGTGTGTGTTTGGATGTGGAGTAAATGTGGTTAAATCTCCATGTATGTAGTTGTATATGTAAAGAAATTATGTATGTACATATGGATGCATGGATTGTTGTCTGCATGCGGTTAATGTAGATACAGTATGTGTATGCTTGTTTATATGTGACTGAGAACATAAGTGGATTTCCACGATATTATCCGTGTACAGTACGTGTGTGTGTGTGTGTGTGTGTATGTGTGTGTGTGTGTGGTTTTTCCATGTACGTAACTGTTAAACGTTTAGAACAGGAATGTATGAACAACGCGCGTTTGTGACTACTATTCATGTATATGTATGCTTCCTTGTGATTGTTTTTTTTTTCCCAAGTACGTGGGATTAAACGTGCAGTGCTTGCATTAAATGTACAAATGTACAGTGCATGTATTATGAGCATGTTTGTGCGTCTAATTTACAGTTTAACTGCGATGGAACCTCTTAACGTGTATAGACTCAACGTTATTATTACTATCACTGACGGCAGACAATCTGATTCAGAACATATATACAGTACAACTTTAATCACTGTAAACACCAGCTCAATGTGGTCAACGGAGTAAAAACCCTGCCATTCAAGAAGGCTAATTCACTTTTTTCCTGATGCTACGATCAAACAATTTTATTAAGCACTGGAGAGACTTTTCGAAATGGAGAAGCTACATATACAAAAAGTCCAAGTTACAAAAATCGCGTAGGGGCGGCAAAAAACAAAAATACAAAAAAGTGTGAGACGTAACCGGTATTCAAGGCGGGCTGGTGGTTTCCCCGCCTGATACTCTAGCGCTGGTTTTTCTACACATAGCCACTGTGGAATGTCCGTCCACTGGGTTTACGCTGAAGGATGATGCAATACTGGGGAGCTACTCTTTTGATTCTCTCTCTCTTAAACCTTACATTTGGCCTCACATGCAGACCACCTACCCACACCTACACATTCACCTACACCCAGATAAACCCATTTACACCCACTGATACTTACCTACACACACTGATACCTACCTACACTCACTGATACTTACCTACACGTACTGATACCCACCTACAAGCACTGATATATGCCCTGATACCCAACTACATGCACTGATATACCACCTACACCCACTGATACCCACTTGCACCTACTACAACACACACACACACACACACACATTCCACTATACATATCACCTAATTTCATCTACCAGCAAATCCTCACCCACACCTAGCAACACACCCACACCCTCATCTGTCACAACACCAACACCCTCACCTACCACAACCACCACCTATAACACCACACTTGCATAACCTTTTAGTTTTTTTTAGACGGTGTATTATTTTCAGCACATCTGCACCCTCCAATATGTTGCACAGGCATCATATACATCTGCCTAACCAATATCTGACCATAATTACAGCAACATTTAAAGTGAGAATGAAACTTAGCTAATATGAGCAATTAACATTTTAAACTGGGAATAAAACTTACCTAATACTGTATAAGCAATTAACAAATCGCAGGTGCTTTTCTGAGACGATTAGTCATCTTGCAAATTCCTTATATATTTCAGTAGGCCATCAAAACCACTTTTAGGACTATTAAAATTTAGAGGTCACTGGGATACCTGGTCTGCAAGGTTCTCATCCTTTTAGCTTTTCTGACATGCAGGGAGCAGAAAGGCTATACAGTGAGTGTTCAAAATATGAAAACCCGAATTCTCAACATTACGAAAGCGATGAATTTAGGACAAATTCCACAATACGAAAATATGTCTCGATAATACGAAAAGCGATACGAAAGGAAATACAAAATAATCAAAATGGGTGCGGTGCACAGCACCGTGCTCGCTTGCAGTGAGGAAATGAACTAACCCCTCTCTGGTAAACAATTTTTCGCGCATTTCTCAATTGAGTCCACATCCCTCCTCACAGCTTCGCTGTACATGAGGATATTTTCGCAGCTCTACACCTTTTCGTACTGTTTTGACATGCCTCCCAAGCGTCCTGCATCATCTCTAGCAATGGGGTAGCCCGCTGCAAAGAAGCAGCAGCACCATACCCTAACTCTGGAAAGGACATTGATAATTACTGTATAAGACGCCATGAGGAGGGGCAGGGAGTCTTGGAGATAGGGTGTGCTTTAGGCCTTGCAGCTTCCACTGTTGGAAATGTGACCAAGAAAAAGGAGATGTACAAGAAAATGGCCACCTCCTTCTCTACATCTACAGGTATTACTTACTTCTACAGGTATTACTTCCTTCATAATATTAGCGGTAAAGTTTAGGTGGGGGGTCCGAGGGAGTCCTGGGACGCATCCCCCCATTTCTATGTATACTTCAATGGGGGAAATCGTTCCGATATACGAAATTTCGAAGTAAGAAAGGTTTTTCGGTCCCTATCCCTTTCGTATATCAAGGACTCACTGTATTCTTTTTTCCTCTTTCACTGTATTCTTTTCTCCCCTTGCCCCAGGGTTAAGTGGTTAACAACCCAAGTGTATTAAACAAGGCAGTTTCATCATATAGGGTACAAGAAACTATGTGGGTTGTTATTCAATGAAGGGGTACGTACTGGTCGCACTGCATGACATAGTGGATGGTGGGCACCTCCACCTCTCACATTTTGCCACACCCCATTGTTTAGGTGGGAATGAGGACTGGGAATGATGACAATGATGATTACAATAATTAAGTAGTTAATATGCATACACACATGGCAGGGCTGCAAGAGGCAGGCCAAAAAAAAAGACCTGGGACATGGTCATAGTGTAACCTTGGCGATATGGGACTGATTAGGGAGGTTGCCAGAAATTAAGCAGCATGGACAGCCACCATTTGGTGACCAAAGCCAACACATGCAAACATGTTCGAGCCTTTATAAACGATACGATAAATTATATGAAAATGCATCTATGTGCTTTTATTTTAGAATGTGAGTATTTTCTGCAACATAACTCATATCTCTGACTGCATTCATCTGACTTCCCAACAGATGAGGAGGTTGAGCAGCTGATAGATGCAAGTCTGGCTGCCCGCAAGAACTCTTACAGCCCATACAGCAAGTTTCCAGTTGGTGCAGCGCTACTCACAGACTCTGGCAACATCATCACTGGGTGCAATGTGGAGAATGTGTCATTCGGGTTAACAGTCTGTGCAGAGAGGACAGCTGTGTGCCGAGCAGTAGCTGACGGATATAGGAAGTTCCGTGCCATAGCTATCACTGCAGAAATGGGGAAGAAGTTTGTTGGGCCATGTGGAGCGTGTCGGCAGACACTAGCAGAGTTTGGCACAACCTGGGAAGTATATCTGGCCAAACCTGACAAGAGCTACATGAAAACCACAGTGGACAGTTTAATACCAGATAGCTTCAATCCAGAATGGGTTGATTTGGGTCAGTAGTAAGGTTACACCATTTAGATCCATGTGAGAGCTTGATTTCATTTCTACCTGGTCAGCCTTTTATAAAAGATAACTCAATGCAAACAAAATTGTTGGAAGTCACTTCAGTATTTGAGGGAAAAGATGCACTTTTTTCCCAAAAAATTACAGTGATCACTTAAAAAGTGCTGTCACTTACTGTACAAGAGACTATGGTGCAATTTTACTTACATTAAAAAAATATAAAAAAAATAAAAAAAAATAAAAAAAAATCACTGACACATCATATACAAGCACAGTATTCAGCAGTAGTACATGATAATGTTAAGGGTATAGTGTAAAGCTGAATACCAGGTGACTGGATAAGCTGGTTTGTATAGGTTGCAAGGAGATGGCCAAAATCTGGCAACCTGAGCTAACCACAAAATACTGTTAATATCTCCATGATTACAGGCGGTTCACAACCTGAACAATATGTCATAAAACGTTGCCTTGATCTGACTGGTACGTGATGTTGAGATCATATCACACAGTTATATCTATGAATGTTAATACTTGATGCTTTGTACAGTGTTTACCACTTTTTGTAATAACTGATTTGTTTACCCATCAGTAGTAGACTTATCCTGTCCCAATAAATTTACAACAGAGCATCAAATGTATAACGGAGAGATAGCTTAAGTGTTACAATAAATTTATGCAAATTTACACCACAACTGCATTTCCCCCCAGGCACTGCATGTCTTTTATGGTTCATTTCCTTAGATATGGAAGTATTACTAGTGAGCTGACACAGTACAGAGCAAAGTGAAAGTGGGATAACAGGTGAACCAATCTTACTCATGCTATGTGGAAAACAAATGTAAAATTAAAATGATGATGATGATGATAATTTACTTGGTATTTCTCATTTGTGGCTCTCACTGCTAGTGCCACTGTATTTATGTTCATAAAATACTAACTGAAATATAAATTCTTGAATCTTTGTATGACATGTGGTCTATATCATATACTGGGAAATGCAAAATGACTACTAATCCCCATGAGCAGACTGAAAAATAGTCATGGAAAGAATTAAACAATACATAAATCAGTGCTGTGCTCTAACTTGATTTAGATCTGCTTACCTTCCATTGCTGGGGAATCTTGCACTGCCATTAGGGCTGCACTGGAGAGTATAGTATATTTTACTATCCAGCTGGATTCACCATTTGCCAGAATAGGCACAAAAATCTGGATGGATAGTATAATTTCATTTGTAAGCATGCATATATCATACATTATACATATATATATATGTACATAGAGACAGAGATAGAGATAGACAGACACAGACATATATACAGACAGATAGACAGATTGGTAGCATACACTCATCAACATAAATGATGATCCATTCCAATACAACTGCAGCATGAGTGAGCAATGACTTTCAAAACCCAGTGATGTGATCTGTCAACTTTTCTGAGTAAGTTTCATAAGTAATCAACTAGAAGTGGCCTGATATTACTGTCCATAAATACTGTATGTTGTGCAAACATAATGATCATAACCTCATGAAACATACAGCATAATTTCAGCTTATTATAACTTACTTTTTACTGGTTACAAAAACATAACTGCTTAACAATAAATTTTCACTTTTGGCAACATACACTCTCCACCATCATCTCTGAACTCCTACTGTCATCCTCCTCGTTACAATCAGTAACTATCCTCACCATCAATAATGCTGTGCTACCATCAGGGCCACAGCCAGTCTCCACATCCACTATCCTTACCATTACTTACATCACCACCACTGAAAGCCTACATATTTCACCATTATATATTAAACCACCACCTTTACAAGTATTATTTCCAATGCCAACCAACCTCACATGTATTACCACAACTCTTACCCAACAAAACCACCACCAGATAGTCATAAGGCCAACACTATCACTGCACACACAAACATTCATCACTTACACACCTTCTTACCAAAAATATCAATATCACTGCTTTTATAAAGCCTTAGATCCTCTCTTAACTAGCCATTTTCACCGGTTCTTTATTCTGATCTATTTAGTAACCATCTAAATTAATGGACGATAAGGTGACCAGGAACACAGTAATTCCACTATGCAGCCTGACAGTATACCTGATGCACTCAGTGCTCTGTTTAAACCAATCCCCCTCTTTCTCACTCATCATCACAACGTATATGTGCAGTAATCAGAACTGCTGTCACTGCCTCAAATGTACCAGACACCTTAATATACATGTCCAGTACTCAGATTAATACTGTACATTCAAAATTACTTTCTCTCCATCATTCATCACTCAGCAAATTACTCCCTCTTTACTCTATCCACAAGCTTTCATGCTTCACTAAACCATGACCTCCAATAATGCACCTACCTACTTCTGGTAGGTTATTGCATTTATGAAGACTGCACTATAGGGGCATAGAAGAATCATAATAAAAGACCTAACTGCTTCTGACCACTCGACCAGTCACCTCTTTCCTCATACAACTTTGCTACCAAAAATACTCTAAATACTTTCCCAGCATACTGACGTTACAATATTGTGCTGTGCACAAACATGAAACAAGAACACACAACATACACACAACACATAAATAAAATACATACTGTACTGTACACTGTACATAAACAACACGGATGCAAAATGCACACAGATGCCATTACACGCAACTGGAGTAACATCACATCTGGCCTGAACCATGTTATAGCTGTTTCTGACTGCTTTTCAGGGTGGAAAATACACCTACCTTGATATAAAGGCTGTGCTACAAACTAATGAGTCAATTAAGGCCTTGGTGTATACCTGTCTCACTTTCCCATGCATCCACTTGACCCAGTCTCAACTCATCTTGCACAATGCCTTCACCGTGTACATTCTTTCCTTGAACACCCTCACTTTCTCTCTACTTTTACAATCTTCATTCAAACCTCTAACACTCCACACAGCAACATAGGCTGACAAATAACCCAGACCTGAGGCTTCAGTCACCTTTTGGAGAGTTGCTCCCCCCCCCCTCACTGACGAATCCTTTTGACAATAATGCCATTACTATGCATTACAATTGTGCAATACCTTGGTGAGTCACAACCAAGTTTAATGTAACAAAGTAAAATATTTTCCATTTAACTAAACAGAACTCGATACAGTACTTCATTCAGCTATTCAGGTGATAAAAAAAAATTAATAGTAACAATCAACAAAACTTTACTGTTCATAGTTTGTACTTGAGGTGAATTCTGTACTCAATGATTAACTGGCATTTATATCACAGACACCACACCAAACCATGACAATCAATACACTTTTTTCTTAAAGATTATGTGGAACACTTTTATGGAAACTACTATGTAGGATTTTTACATAAAAATCTGTACAGCCCATTTTTTAAATTAAGCTACACACAGTGCTGTATGTGCATTTCTCTTTGAACTTAACGACTGACTGAGACAGTGATGGATAGCAAAACACAACAACACATATAACACCACTGTACACTAATGCAAAGTTTCTTCAAATGAGGTTCCGCAAGTACTGCAGCTTATTCGCTTTCTTATTACCAACATTTCAAAGAATTATAATTCTATTATCACACTTTAACCTCTTAACTACTAAGTATTCCCCCATCTGGAAAAATTACTCTCTTGGTAGCCAGAACAAACTGCCAACTGCCCCTGGCTATGAAAGGATTATCTGTATAAACAAGTGTTTTCTTGGCAACACATAAATTGTTTTAAACTTGTAAATCACTTCTTAATAATTTAGTTTACCTGTGTTTTAAAATAATGTTTTCACATTCTTCTCCATGCAAAAATGCACTTGAAGAGGAGGTACACATAACTCACATGGTACTCTGCTAGCCCTTACACACTGCTCTATGTGTGTTTTCAGTCTGGATTGCTTTCTTGATATTCAAAAGTTCTATAATATGACTTTAGAATTACCAATATAATGCCCTCCCGGATCCACTTGGGGTTATATACATCATCATCATCATCATCCGGACTTCCTTTCCCACCCTAGGGCAGGGTAAGGAGTAGAAACGTCCAGTTGTTACATACAACTATCTGCTAATTAATGAACTCTATACTGTGTGATTTTGAGGAGGGGAGGGGGAAATGAAACTGGTGAGGAGAGAAAAATTAGGCTATTTTAAATCTGCTGTGCAAATAATTGTGTAGCCTGCATGCAATCCAGTGACACTCTGTTAACCAGTTCTATGTTTGGTGGATGTTTGTGAGGAGTACTGTGAGAAAGTATATGTGAGTAAACTAATGGCAGGTGAGAGAAATTCCATCCATATATCATACAATATAAGCTATGGTACTGAAATAATGTACAACTGAATGGGCAACTTAGCTAAATGACAGCTGCTTTCGTGCAAAAACAAAGAGAGGTAAATATGTAAAAAGGGGTGGAATGTAAAGAGACAAGGAAAAAAGTGACTAATTCTATGAAAAGCTGCAAGAACAGAGCTTTAGAAAGTGTTAGTCCTATACCATATTTGTGATATACAAAAGGTGTTTAACACTGAAAACATAAATATACGATCAAGTGTGGTTGCAGCAACGTGAAGCTCCAGAGAAAAATAACAGGGTTAATGTAAGCTGGATGTGACTACTGTAGATTTCCCATAAGGGATCTAAGTGAAAGTTGCAAACTACACTACTGCAAAAAGCTAGTGATCAGATGGATATAATCAATATGGTAAATAAGTTGCACAGAAAGGCAAATGTGGGGGACTGGGAGGTGATATGGCAGAACAAGAAGACAAAATAATATGTGCATGAATGTAAAAAAAAATAAGGAGAATAATAAAATAACTTGTGAGAAGATGCTGAGGATAATGCCTGCTATTTCATTCTTAACATGGTAACTTACAGACTGGCCCAAATTCACAAGAATTTATGAAGAAGCTTGTTCCCATTCATGAACAGGCTTATTCTGGATGAGACAGTCTTTGGGATGGAGCTGAGAATTTCAAAGATCTGACTGATGAGTGAATGGATGTATGGCTGACGTTAATCAATATTACACTGATATTCAATCTTACCTCATTTACTTTTTCCTGGTTCTACACTGAATCCATCTCATTATCCTAGGAAACTGGGATAGGATGATGATGCCATAAGGAAAATTTGTAACAGATTTTCTGGTCAAAGGATATGCCTCACCAAGATCATACATCAATGGTGAGTCTGTCTTAGGGATGTTATCGTCCCTTGGGACAAAATAGGGGTACAATACCAGCAGGAGTTCATCATTCTATCGATGTTTCCCATGTTTATGAATGAAAAGTTTGAGAGTACGGCTCTTTAATTTAGTGTACGGCATGAAACCTACCGATAAAAAGCACCAAGTGTCTAATATCAGTGTCATGACTTGCTGAGATGGAAGAATCATACTTGCATATGGAAACATTTCTTGGGAAGATACAACACCTTCAGACTGACCTGTACCCTTTCCTGTCACACCTGAACACTCAACAAGGATCTATATCATGCTCAAACTGTTATATCTATTTATATTTAGAAAAAAAAAAGTATAAAAGTATAATAATTCCAGTCACAGTACTATCTTTCTATCCTGTGTCACAGAAACTGTAAGGCTGGTTGCACAGCAGTAGGCAGTGAGGTTGCTACATACCTATACCAATTTGCAAATTACACTGGATATTAAATATCCAATATATAATATTACTCAGGCACCTGAACTCCTACTTAATCTATCTATCTATCTATTGCCAGACGCCTCAATCCCGAACAGGGTGGCCACAAACAAATCGCCTCCATGTCACTCTGTCCCCTGCCATTTCACTACCACGCTCCCAACTCACACCCCCCTCTCTCATATACCTCTCCACTTCATCCCTCCATCTCATCCTCGGCCTCCCCCTCCCTCTCGCCCCCTCCACCTCACTCACATACACTCTCCTCGTCAATCTTTCACTCTCCATCCTCTCCACATGCCCAAACCACCTTAACGTGTTTCTCCTAAC
>JAGKTI010005398.1:0-34044 GCA_018397915.1 Birgus latro | reverse complement strand
TACCATACTAAAAGTAACACTCACCCACACACACACACACTCCTTTCTTAATTTTTCCCCCCCCCCCCCCCTTTTTTTTTTTTTTTCTCAGTAAATAACCTGCCTATTATCTGTAGGTGGGAAAAATAAGTTAGGATGATGATGGCAGTGATGATTACTTGGATGTGTTTGTTTAAAAGATCTTTACTTTTAGAAGTGTAGCTAGGTTTTTAACATTATTATATTTATTTAAAAATATCCAGTTGCACCTAGACTAGACATTTTCAGTTTGGAATTTACCTTAAAGAAAGTTTGTACAACCCACCACTTTCTCAAGATCCTGTTAATCTTTTTGTAAAACTTGTAAGGGAACTTTTCATTGTCATATCAGTGATAAAAAACATTTCAGTAAAGATGTTACAAAACTGCAAGAAAGAAAAATCTTCATCTCCACAGAGTTCATGGCAACTAAGCGCAACATGGGAGATGACAAGACCTCAATGAAGGATCTCTCACAGATGATCAAGAAGATGCCTCAGTACCAGAAAGAACTTTCTAAGTATGCCACTCATATCCATCTGGCAGAGGATTGCATGAAAAAGTATCAGGGCTATGTTGACAAACTCTGCAAAGTTGAACAAGATCTAGCTATGGGAGTTGATGCTGAGGGTAAGTGGTTTTGTTTTTCATGTAACCATCCATCAGTCATCAGAATTTACATAAAATAATCAGTTTTGAGGTGCTGAGACTTTAAAGATATTAGATTTCTTCACTCACCCTTACTTTCCATTTTATTACTATGTCTGCATGGGAAATTTCACGCTCTTGGATTCCTATGCCTTATTTTCACATCTGTAGCTAACTTCCATAGCTATTGTAGCCCTGTCTTTTATTTCAGGTGAAAGAATCAGGGATCATATGAAAAACATTGTACCAATTCTCCTGGATACCAATGTTGATAATCAAGATAAACTACGTGTCATTCTTCTCTACATTTTGGCAAAGAATGGAGTGTCTAATGAGAACCTGGAAAAACTCTTGCAACATGCACAGATTCCTTCCACAGAGAAGGATACCATCAATAACATGGCGCATCTGGGGGTTAATGTTGTCGTTGATGTAAGTATTGAGCTTGTGTGAAGCTGCAGAATGTGATGAAAGTTCTTGGCATATCAGATAGAGCCAGGATTCCGTGGGCTTGAATGATGAGTGAATGGAAGCATGGCCCATTGAATTGGGCAGACATGGGCTGTCTAGATGTTGCTACTCCTCACCCTACCCTAGGGTGGGAAAGGAGGGATGATGATGATGATGATGATGATAATGTGAATATGACTTCAGAGCAAAGAAGGTTGCTAAACTTCAGTATCAGTAACATAACAAGCACATTGCCTTGGTGGCCATTAAAGTATGTATTGGTAGTATCCCCTTTCATGTGCTTGCATATGTTTGCATCCTGTCCATTTTTCTTGTGGTATACATACAGTATATAGACTCTTAACACACAAAAACATAGGCCCTTAACATTCACAGATGTAGTCATTATAACACCCTATATTTCACATTCATCATTCTTCATACAGATACCCATTCCCCATTGATACTTTGCCAGCATGACTATCACTCACCCTTGTGGAGAAGAGCCAGTTCTGCAGTGAACCAAATATGAAATGGTTCATATACAAATTAATTGTGAAAGGAATCATTGTCCAACATTTTCTGTTTGTCATTAATGAAAAAGCTGTCTTATTTTTAGGGTTGCAAGCCAAATGGTTTCCTATACACCAGGAAATATGTGCTACGCTGGGTGATAACCATATTACAAACTTAAGGCACCTGGTGGCTTAGGGAGTAAATAAGGCGCTCCAGGTGGATTGAGCCTGTGCAGGTTTATATTCAAGGGGTGGTTGGGGTTTATTGCTCATGTAATGCCACTCAGGGATGAATAAGGCTGGTCACTCTCATCTTCAGTGTCAGGACCAATTTGTCTAGCCCCAGGCTTCTATGCTTCTCATGGGACAATACAGGATTTGATGATGAATGTATCATATCAGTCGCCACTGTTTTCTAGATGTCTATGCAGTACTGAGATAGCTGTTGTATCTGTAAGGTAACATCTTTTCAGTGTTCTGTATTTTCTGGCTGTCATGAGTTAGGAACTAATGGCTTCACAAGATTTATTCTTTTCACTTTAACTTGCATCAGATGTACGTTCTTTTGCATTATGCTTTTATTTTCCATAGAACAGTGACAGAATAAGACAATGCTACAGCATTACATCCTTTGCATAGCACTTCATTGTGGCCAGCATCACATTCTGTGATAGACTAGCATCACATTCTAGTGTTAATCTGTTGTTATAGCTTTTCATTCAAAATGTAGAGATGGCAGTTTTAGGTCAAGTTAAGATGAAGTACAGGAAAAGTTTAATACTATCAGTACCCATTATTTTCTTGCAAACTGTACTGATATACTGAAAGAGATGTCTGTTCCTTAGGGTGGTAACCGAACCCGGAAACCTTACGTGGTGACCCGAAAGGAGCGCATCACTGAGCAGACATACCAGATGTCTCGCTGGACTCCTGTTGTCAAAGATATCATGGAAGATGTTATTGAGAACAAGCTGGAAGAGAAGCACTTCCCCTTCCTTGCCGGTCGCTCTGCAGCAATGCCACGAGCTGCTCCATCCAGGTAACTATCTTCCATCTGCAGCTGCCAGGTATCATACTCCCAGAGGAGGTGGTCACAAATAAATTGCCTCTACCTCACCATCTCCTTTCCTCTGCCATCCCGCTGTCTTCCCTACAACTCTGTAGTTTTATTTTTTCCTTTGATATGGTTTTCTTTTCCCCCATATATGTTTAATTATGTCACATCATATACTGTAGAAAAAATTGTCTATTAAAGAGTCACTGCTGCTTATGAAACTAATTTGTCATTTCTTCCAGTTTCCACTACCAGTGTTATGAAATGAATAATGATATTTTGGAACACTTCTCTGACTTCTAGTCTAAATCATTTTATGTCATAATGCAATATAACATAGTGTAATGCTGTATGTATAGATGATATTACTGTAGGAGTAAAATAATTTTCTGGTTTTAGGGATGAATGAAAGTACTGTAGGGTGAGTTGAATGAGATGTACATCTGCTGTCAAGTGGGTTGAATGAAGTGTGGCTTTTTAGATTTTATTTTTCTTTACTTTGTGTTGACCTGTCCCTGCATTGCAAAACATAATTGTTCTTAGTTATAGGTATTTACCATTTCACACACTTTTTAATAGCTTGTATTGTGGCATCAAAATAGCTTCTATACTGTAAATTATGTTTCCAAGAACTTTGGCCTTGAGTAATTTGGTCAAGATTGGAAATCAGACTTGAAATAGGGCAGTACAGCTAGTTCAACATTCCATCATCTGTTTTTAAGTTCATCGAAAATTTGAGATTCATGATTAAATTATGTACAATATGTAGGTATGTATGTACAGTATATAAGTTAGCTTTTTTTTTTTTTTTTTAATAACTTATGAGTTTACAGCAAATGGGAAGTAATTCATATCTTGAACACAAGGATGTTACACATGATACAGAAAAAAGTGAACTGAAGCAAGCATGATTAATTATGTGTGTGTAGAGAGATGCTTGGCCTGTATGATACTTTGTATTATGTAAAACGAAAATGAGAGGAGCATAGAAGAAATTTTTCAAGTTGGTGTCACAGAGCATGTGAGTGAAATAAAGTACCGATAATTTAGAAACTAGAAGCTTGCTTAATAGAACATTTACCTCCACCACATCATCCTGAGCTGGCACAGTATTAATACATAGTTAGTGCAGAGTCCTCAGAATATACTTTCACCAATATTCAGCCATGTCATCAGAATATGCTTGTAGCAGTTTTAGTCCTCAGAATATACTTTTACCAATATTCAGTCTTGTCATCAGAATATACTTGTACCAATTTTCAGTCATCAGAATATAGTTTTACCAATATTCAGTCATGTCACCAGAATATACTTTCCCCAATATTCAGTCACTTTATCATTTGATCAATTTACAATGATCAGTTGGAATTTCCCAACCAATTTTCTTTATGGTCCTTCCATCATTTCCTCTTTAATTCAGGGGACAAAGGTAACAGAGTAGTAGCAGTTAATATTAGAGAGATGCCTTGTAGAGTGTGTACCATGGCTAACTTGCGCCGCGGTTATGTTTACAGTCAGCCCTGCAAGAAATTGCAGATACAGACCTCATACTTCTCAGGTTAATTTAAAGCTTCCTGTACTTGCATATGAAAGACACGGCTATTTCTTTTTTCTTGTGCCTTTACAAAAATAGACGCCTTGGACCAAAGGAACTTCCCCCACAAATTTTGGGTACAATCCCCTCCTTCATTTTTCCTTAGTCTTGTAAACATTTAGACAGACAAATTTGAAACATAATCTCCTACACATTCAATGGCAGAGGCAATGATCAGGAGTTAAAAGTTTATGACAATTACTTGGGCACCAATTAACTTTAAAATTATGCATAAAACACACAGAGAATGTTAATTAGATCCCCTAAATATGTGTTTGGTGTTGTAGTGTTGCTGGCTATGAGAAAGAATCATTTACTTATTTTGCTTTATGTACTTTACTTTTTTTATTTAGTTTACTTTACTTACTTTACTGTGTTGTCTCAAGGGAACCCTGCAGCTCCCAAGAAGCTGGCCACGACGCAGGTTCACTCCCAGATCTCTCTCAGTGAGGTTATGTTATTAATGTGTCTTTGCTGAGTGAAATTTGGATAATGGAGCAATAGATATTCAGTGTTGTGTGTGGTATTGGCACTGCTGGCATGCTGGGTTGGGTGTCGGGTTTATTTTGTCTTTGTACTGGTTTGTGGAAGGGGATGCAGCCAAGAAAAAATCATTATAATGGGATATGAAAGTACAGTAGAGAGGGAGAGGTGGAGGTCAGAAAAGTAGAATCAAGCTCAAAGTCTAATTAAATTGATCTCCTCAGTGTGCGGTACAACTGGATCAAGGAGAAAAGTGCGTCAGCTGTCAAAAATATGCCACGTCTAATCCTCTTTGTGGTTGGTGGCATCACATACTCTGAGATGCGCACAGCCTACGAAGTCACCAAGTCTGGGAAGAACTGGGAGGTCATCATTGGTAAGTTTCATTTTACTCCTGTTTACATTTTATAGTTTGCTATGTTTGATGTAGCAAGTAATCAGAAATATTCCACCTTGCATTTTCATTTGTAGGTTCTCGGTGATTAATGAAGCCCATGCTTTGCTGGTTTATTATGTTATTATCCCCCATATACTGTATCTCAGTGTCCTATTATTTTGTGACAAACATTGTAGGTGTTTATACTTGTATGGAAATTTTATTTTAGGACATGATGTGATGCTTTTTAAAGTATCACTCATTGGAAACTTATTGTCAAAGTTGAAGATTTTGTTTTAAGATAATCTTTTTCATATCACTTTTGTATGAACTTTTTTGAAAATAGAAAGTGAGTATAATTTATCATTAAAAAATATTAGCTGATTAATGCTGTTACGTAATGTCAGGCGATGACATATGTATCTGATGTTGGTGGCTGGCAGTTTTTAGTTCATGGTTTTTATGCTGTAGTACTTAGAGAGAGGGGGGGGGAGTGTTAGTGCCATCTTTAACATATGGGTGTGGGATTATGGTGTGGCCTGAAAATGAAAAGTCAAGAATGAGAGCAGTGGAAATGGGACTGCTGAAGAATGTATGTAGAGTACAGGGTGTGGATAGGATACGAAATAATGTGATTCGTGAAAGATGCGGAGTGAGAAAGTCTGTTGACACTAGAATTGAAGAGAGCATACTGAGATGGTATGGTCATGTGGATAGAATGGATAACAATTGAGTAGTGAAAAGGGTATATCTGAGCAAATTTGAAGGAGGGAGGGGGTGAGGTAGGCCAAGGAGAAGGTGGAGGGATATGGTGGATAAGTACAAGTATGTGAAGAAGAGAGGTATGGCCATCTGTGAGGCTAGGGGACTGACAAGAGATTGAGCTAGCTGGAAGAATGTTGTGAGAAGAAGTGCATGATCAGGGATTTGGCCCCCCTTTTTAATTTAACAGCATTCGGATTGACTCTATCGGATACGTTTATGTGAAGCTACAGAATGTGGTGAAAGTTTTTTGGCATATCAGATAGAGCCAGAATTTTGGGGGCTAGCTTGATTGATGAGTGAATGGAAGAGTGGCCCATTGGACTGGGCAACTTGGGCTGTCTGGACGCTGCTACTCCTTACCCTGCTTTAGGGTGGGAAAGGAGGTCTTGATGATGATGAAGTACATGTACATAGATACATGTCAGAAATATTTTTAGTAAATTTTCTTGTACCCCTGGAAACCATTTACTACCCTGGGTGGTAACCATATAACCAAATTGTGGCGCCTAGTGGTTTATTACGCAATTAAAGCGCTCCAGTCGGATTGAGCTTGTGCAGGTTTATATCCAAGGGGTGGTTGGGGCTTATTGCTCACGTAATGCCACTTGGGGATGAGTGAGGCTGGTCACTCTCATCTTAAATGTCAGGACTACTTGCCTAGCCCCGGACTTCTATGCTCGTTATGGGGCAACTCAGGATTAGATGATGAATGAGTGAATGATTCATAATAATAATCTTAATTATAATGCAGTGGAATGGAAGTATCCCACAGATGCTTTGAAGCCAAGTGTGGATGGTATAACCTGTGGAATGGCTCTGTGAATTTTTATGACTAATGATTAATGAATAAATGTATGACCCATTCACTGGTCATTGTTGAGGGCTACTCATTTTTAGTTGCTTTCTTTTTATTGTGTCTAGATCCTATCAGCCATATTGTAGTATGGGATTTGGGGATATGATGATGATATCCAATGGCCATATTCTTATTCAGTTGCAAAGAGGAAATCCAGATTCCAGTTATTGGTTAATTATATTACCTGAAGCATTTGGAAAGGGTAGAACAGGTTGGTTCTTTAATATTGTACTGGACAAAGAGAGAGCATATCTGGTTTTACTATCTTACGTGACAGTACCGTAATGTGGAATGAAGTCTAATTGCCTGTTAATCCGTCATTTTTCTTGGATGATGGGGAACAGACATGCTTGTGAGTAGCAGAAATCCAAGAATAATGAAAACTCTTAAGAAATGTCCCCACACCTATTATTTTAACTGTGATTACAAAAACAAATCATTGTTGTGCCCCATAACACCACTAGACATTAGAATCATCTTGTTTAATGCATTTTTTCAGATTACTTAATGACAAACTTTGTTAAATCATCCTAAAGTAGAGCTTAAATTTGTGTATTTTGAGATGGTTTACTCATTCGTGAATAACTGAGTGTGGCAAAAAGTCAAAACTATGAAAAATGAGAGATGACTCTGTGATGACCGTGAGCATCTCATAAATGATTTTCAGAAATCTGGGGTTTGTCTTCTAACGGACAGTATGTTTTAAGCATGTTACCATTTGTATTTAACCTGTGTATGGTCTAATCATTGGTATTTCATCCACAGGGTCAACTCACATCCTGACGCCAAAGGAATTTTTAAGTGACCTCCGTAATCTCAGCTGAAGCAAATGACCCCCCCATGACCCGGCCTCTCCTTCCTCCTCCTCCAAATCCTCCTCCAGTAAGACCTCCTCCTCCTGCCCTTCTTCTTCCTCTTCCTCTGCCTCATCCTCTTCTTCCTCTGTCTCCTCCAGAAAATCTCCCCCACCACCTCCTCCCCCTTCCCCATGTTCTCCCCGTTCTTCCCCCTCCCCCTCCACCGCCACCCCTACCCCTGATCCCTCCCCCCTCTCTCCATCAATTCCCATCATTGACCTCATGCTTGCTCTTCTTCCTGTTTGATTGCAAAGCTTGTGTAGCACGAAACATCACCCAGCCAAGATTCATGCATTAAGTATTTAGTTCATAAAAAAACATAGCAGTGTCATTGGTCTAAGAAAGCCATGTAAATTTTCAAGCATGTTGCAAAGTCTTGAATTTCATACATTTTGCTGGGAGACACTTTTATGTGAGGTTGCTTGTTGTGGCAGAGTTAGTAGTTTGCTTTTTTTTTTTTTTTTTTTTTTTTTTTTGAAAAAAGTTCTTTTAAATATTTATTTTCATTATCAGAGGTTGTGTTACAGTTTAGAGAGACTGGTATTAGAATACAGTGGTGCAGTGTATGTACTGTATTTGCTGTCACTAAATGTCACCATTTATCTCTGAAAAATTATTGCAAATAGGGGATGGCATTACAGGACAGTGTAAAGTACACTTGGCCTTGTGGGGGGAGGGTAGGGGAGAGGGTGTGGTAGATGATCTGGTTAAATATCCTTCACAATATGAGTTTACAAGAAGTTGGCTGGGCTGATGTAAGCCCCCAAGCATCACGACATACAAGGTAAGTGTCTTAACCTTAAGAATGGATGCAGTGCAATTAGGACTGAAAGTGAAAAAGGAAAACATTGAGTCTGGAGTTTGAGGGTTGGCATTTATATTGCTAGGCAAGATTATTTAGAAATTCTGGAACAGCTAGGTAGGGAGATAGCAGTACAAGCCAGGTGGTGTAGTATGACAGCATGTTCAGTAATTACTACTGTGATTATATAATTTATTGTGCTATTATTTTAGAGAAAATTTGATTTTACTACAGTATTTGTATTTTTCTTAGGAGTGTATCTTTATTCACAGTAAGTTATTGTGTTGTATATTTGCTGCTGTTTGCAACTTCATGTATTTGAGGCAACAAAAGAAGTCGTGCTCCAGATTCTTTGTCTGTTAATGTTCAATTTTTCTGCATTTTAAGCATTATAGAATATTTCATATGCTATAGTATAGTGCTAGTTGCATCCCTCTTATCCATGCATCCTCCTGATGCCGCATGGACTTGCTTGATGTCTGGGCACCATTTTACAAAGACAGATGACTACTGAATCTATAACAAGAAGAATTATATAATATACTTGTAACCCATGATGTCAAGTCAGTGTTTGCGACAGACTTCAGTACTGTGGTGCATCGCTAATGGAGTCTTGTGTACAATCACTGTTTAATCTTAGTCCATGGCAGCCATAGCGGTTCAGTAGGTTGTCAGATGTATGCTTCCCTAAATATCATAATTTAATGATTAGTCTTGAAGACACTGATTTTGACCAAGTATATATACGTGTCAAACAAGCCTTGGTAAAGTGTGTTGATTAGTCTGATTAGCGGTGCACCATCAGGAAGCATCATTCATTGTGTGGTGGCAGGTTGGAGCTGCAAAAATTAAACTGTGATGCAGAGAGCCGTTTTGACTTAATTCTCTCTCACTGGTCTTCTGCAATATGCACTGAAAGAAAAAAGCAAAAAACAAAGAAGGAACCATAATGAGAGGTAGCAGATGCACAAAACTCAAAATCGCTCGTTGCATCACACACGTTAAGTCTGTCTGTGACCTGGTTTATCTCGGTGTGTGCTGGGTCATGGTTAAACCTGCCTGACTGATCCCACAGTTGGGCTCTCCATATGCAATCTAAAAAAAAAAAATCTTTCTAAAACCAACCATATTTGCCTGGGCTTCACTCCCTCTCTGTCAGAACAGCTAGTAACAATCCTTGGGTACAATATTCTTGTTTTTCTCATGCCCAAGGGCATGAAACCTGACTAGTTGGTCCCATAGATTATTCATTTCACAACTTTATGTGCTGTGCTACCTTATCAGTCTTAAATTTACCAAAGTAAAATGATACAGTCCATGTATGTCATGTGCGGTAGAAATTATCTTTATTCATTGGGTTTATATATGGACACTAATGCAGGTATTGTATCTAATGCCATGCATCTTGGCATTTATGAGTATTTATTATGCATCTGTATTCTGAATAGTAAAGTACAGTAGATGTACAGTGTTTCCAGTGAAGTTATGTAGTTTTCAGATACCAAGATGATTTATATTAACTTCCAGAAAGATTGTTTGATAAAGAGACCCTGGCCCCAGTGGGCTGACCTTATTTTTGTCATTACTGCATCATCACCCTTACAGCTTGCCCCTCAGACTCACTCCTCCCTTGGCCTCTTCGCTCCCCCTCGTTGGTTGCAGTATGTGCCCGTGGCGGTTGGTATATTTTTAGTCGTTGATCTTCATATCGTTGGTGTAGTCAAGTAGGTTAGTTTGTTGACTTTGAAGACCAAGCTTATAATTAATACTAGCAGGCATTACTTATAGATAGATAGGAGTTATTATGGTTATATGATGATATTTGATAGAGTGAATCAGTGACTATATGCTGGTTGAGTTTAATTTTGTATGAGGGGTTTTTGCAGGAAGTATTCTTTAGATTGAACATCTATTGTTTGTGCATGTCAAATTGAGGATAACCTTATATGACATTAGTAGTACTGAGGTAAACTATAGGTTTCATTTGTAATCATTGTGTGCATTATCTTCACTTCTCAAGTTATTGTTATAGGAGGTATCACTATTTCCTCCACAAGAGAACTTTCCAGATCTTGCTAAAGGAACTCAATTAAAATAAGTCAGGTACAGTATATTGTATATCTGACTTGTTTAGACACCCAGCCATTTTCAATATCTGAATTTAAATAATGTTGCAGTAAAAGTTATTTCTCATACAGTGTCTCGGAAGAAATTGTGATCTTTGATATCATGGTACAGGTATATATCAAAACATTCCAGTTGTTACAGGGATTCATCTGATACTCCCACTTGAAGATCAGATGGGTCTTACTAGTAGAAAGAAAGAGTGAGAGAGATTTCAGTGATCTAGTTTCTGTATATTGAGATGTATTATTGACTACTGTAGGTTTAAGATGATGCACCCAAGCAATGAGCGGAAGCCAGCGGATGTCGGACTATTGCTACAATTCCTGGTTATACTTTGTTGTACTTAATAAATATATAGTAAGTTGGCTCAAGAAAGGCCAAGACCCATATTCTTGTCAACTTCAGAGGCGTACTTGCACCTCCTCTTTGGCATTTTTTTTTTTTTCATTTGTGTATTGTAACTTGCTATTCATATATTATGTTACTAGCCCCTTTAGTCCAGTGATGCACAGTATTTTTTATTTTTTGCTACCTCTAGATGATATTCAGCTTAGGGCAGACCTCATGTAGGGAGAGATTAAAGAAGGCTATATATAATCTCTCCTGTTCAGAAAGTCTTTCTAAAGCTGGGTAATATTGTAATACTGGAAGAATAAAATAAAAAAATGTTGTAATGCAGGGGTCATAAGTCATTCTAATATCAATATACTTTCTATGAATAGCCTACAAATGGATATTAACCAGTGTATGTGGGAATAAACTGTTGAGAAAGAGGTTCTCAAAAGCCTTATAAGTTGACTGGAATATGACCCCAAGTCAGGCAATAGTGGCACCTCGCTGGCCGGATGCTCACATTATGCAATGAATATTTATCGTGGTTTTAAGTATACAGTAATTTATCAGTTATGTAGTGTTAAAAGCTAGAAAGCAATAACCTCTGTAGTTTTTGCTGCTTTTAAGGCAAGTAGCAGTTTTGAGCTCTGAATATTGACACAAGTTTAGAAATCACAAATATCTTGCTGTTTGTCAGTACATATACGAGTAAGTGGGTTGGGAGGACGAAGTGAAAAGAGTGAAAACAGCAGTGCTAAGCTTAGCAGTGACCAGCACTACATAGCACTAGCAAGATTCAGTAATTGCTTGATTAATAGACATGAGGATGCAGGATGCAGTAATTGCTTAGTTAGGCATGAGGAAGCTATCATCTTAAGAAATTGATTAATGTAGGCAGTTGGACATAAAATGAAACATTGCAGTGAAGTGAGAGTCATGTCAGCATTTTCAAAAATTATAACGACAGATATATGCAAATATAAAAATTGTACAAAACCTTATTTCCAATAAGATATTCCATTTTTTTTTAGATAATCTGAGTTTTGAAAATATCAGTAGCTGAATTAAAAGTAATGCTTGCATCTCTTGCCTTGTTGGTAGTCAAGTAGGGCTGTGCTTGAGAGACACATTCACTTGTTTTTTTATTGTAGACTGGATTCCTGTTCTCAAGCCAGTCTAGCATAAATTTGTTGAGGAGTATGGTTGTCTCCATGTATTTTCTAGTCAAAGAGTCAGCTTGGGAGAGGTGTTTTTGCTTACATACTGAAAAATAACTTGAATGCAGATATCATTTAGGAAGCAGTTAGTATTGAAAATGCATATCAGAACTTCAGAAATATATGCTTTAAGGGAAATTATCTTCAAAAGTTTGGCCTGATGGACCTTGTGAGACAAACACAAGTATAAAAGCAGTAAGAGACTACTGCTGCCTTTATGTAATGAGAAATATGAAACAAATAATTGGGGTATTATTACAGTGTGGCTTTACTGAGCCCACTTGCCTTATTGTTGGACTGCTTGTTGCAACACACGTAAGTTACCATTTGACCCTAATTGGTTGGTCTTCACTCTCTCATGATCAAGGCTTTTATCATAATCATCAAGCCCCTTTTTTTATTCATCCTATTTATCAAGGCATTTTCAATAACATCATAACGTTGAGGTTTTTGGCACTACCGGATGTACTTAACATATACATCTGCGCTGGTGGTGCGTACAGCAGTGAGCAGTTACTTTAGTTGCTCCAGTTCCTGCTGTTTGTCCACCAGCCAGTATGGAACAGTAAATCATCCATTAGCCCAGTCTGTCAGTAGCATTTCAGCATTTTGTAGGATATTTTGAATAACATAGACCTAAATCTTCATTATTGTGTAGTGAAATATAACCTTACTGTCCCCTTCAGATAATGAATTTAGTTCGTATCAGGTTTTTCAATGAAAAATTCTTGTCCTAATGGAGGGTTTACTGTACTGTTTATGCGTATCTTCTTATTTATGTTTGTTCATAGAGATTCATTTTACTTCTTGGACCTGCACTAATAATGATTGTTGAAACAGAATCAAGTGGGATTTTGAAATCAGTATTATAAATATTAATGGATTCAGCCCCCAGAACTTGTGGCTAAAAATCAAGGGCATAATATTAGATATTCAACGAATTTTTCCTTTCAAGATAGGAGTTAAAAAGTTGTAATACAGACCCTTTTTAGTACATACTATGTTTTCATGATTTAGGTGTATATAATTGTTTATAGGGTTGTTTATTATTGTGTTGGTTGAAGTGATTGGTTGTAAATATTATAATGTAAGAAACAGAGAAAAAAAGTGTGTATCCTTGTTTTACGGACAGGATTACCATTTCTTATTTCCCAAAGTTTCCTGTGTGATTATGACCTACAGTTTAAGTTTTTCCTTTATTTATGTACTGTGAGCTGTATGCCTGTCAAATAGAAAAGCACAGAATAAATCTCCCATATCTGTAAATCATTAAGTAATTTAACCTTAATGAAATTCCTGTAAAGAGTGCAGAAAATAACAAATTCACCACAAACACGTTGCCAATACTTTGTTTGGCCGAGGACACTGTTGATACAAAGTAAGAAACGTATGGCCCATGAGCAGGCATATGGCAGGTGCATCCTAGACATTCCCACAGTTCTCCAGCTCCTGTAACTCTGTGTCGTCTTGTCCTCTCGGCTCTCAGGCCTCAACTTAAATATATATGTCATCAGTCACTCACGTGTGTTTGACTTCCTTTTTGTTGTCATTGTTATTGTGACCTCATGCTCATCTGAATGTGAACTGGGTGGACTTCAAGCTGAAGTTGCTCTCCTACAGTTCATTATCCTATTTTCAGTGGATACGGAGGGGACTGAGGGACGTTCGTTTAACTGGGCAGCAGAGCTGCACCAGTCCACCCTGTATGGCCATACACTGTCCACTTGAACTTGTCTTGGTCAGAACAACTTCAGTAGTCTCTTCTAGTTAAGGTCAGGCAATTTTATTTAGCTGAGACTGAGTTGAATAGGTGCCTAAGCATGTTAATAGGAGTACTGGTACCATTAATTCTCTCATTGCTAGGATAACTGGCAGCACTTCAGCTAATGCCAGACAATTTTATTCATCTGAGTGAGTATGGGAGTATTATTACTAACACCATTAATCCTCTTATTGTTGTACAACTAAAGATTTCAGTTCTTCCTGTTTTGCTGCTGTCTGTTGGAAATCACTGATGAAGATCTCCACCAAGTTAAGGTAGACAAACTAAAGGGAAGAGTATGAGAGTAAAGTGGCTAGATGGAGGAGAGAGACAGTGAGAGCGAGGTGGAGAGAGAGAGAGAGAGTGCAAGATTGTGGTGTGTTGTGGGAAGAGAGGTCAGTACTGAGTAGGAACAGAAGCACTTGGAGGTCCTTACAGGCTTTGGTGTCAGGGAACAGACATATGGAGTAGAATGTAACCATCATCATCTATACCTCTTTTTCCCACCCTTGGACTGGATGAGGCAGGGTTTAGAGATACAAAGGAAATGATAGGAGAAAGTAACCAAAATCTGCCTAGCTGAATGGGCCATACTTTCATTCACTCCCCACTCCATGGATTAATGACACCACCTCATAAGCCTATACCTGTACGTTCACACTTCCATGCTTCTTACCATGTCAGTTAGAATCAGTCTGGTGACTATCATTTCACCGGAAAAAAAACAGGGGTGCCAAACCCTGGTCATTTACTCCATTGT
Organism: Birgus latro; assembly: GCA_018397915.1. Lineage (NCBI taxonomy): Eukaryota > Metazoa > Arthropoda > Malacostraca > Decapoda > Coenobitidae > Birgus > Birgus latro. The sequence goes on along the minus strand of JAGKTI010005398.1, from coordinate 19,427 downwards.
ACAAAATTCTTTCAACCAACAAAATCTGCTGTCAGTTCCTTAGCCTCATTACTCTCCTTAGGCCTACACTGCATTCACACACACTCGTTTACCACGTCTCTACCTTGTTGGCCTACCACATCTCCCACCTTCAAAGTTGCTCATGTATAGCCTTTTTACTTCTCTGTTCGCACCCATTCTCTCTCCACGGCCATACCACTGACATCCTTACTCTACATCTTTCACAAGTAACATTATTCCTTACCTTTTCCACTTTCTCCACTCCACACACATTCCTCAGTAGCCTCATTTCTACTGTTGTTATTCATTTTATTTTGACGCCACACCATAGTCTCTTACCCGCATGTTAAAGTAGGCACTAAAACTGCTTCATGCAAACACTCAACCCTTTACTTTCTGATCAGAGCGTTCATAGCATTATCCACTTTCCATCCCTCATGCCACTCTACTGGCCGTTTCTTTTGCTCATTTTCCTCTCATTTGTATTACTGCACCTAGGTAGTTATTGGGTTTAACTTAAACTCTCTCACCACTCCAAGTCTTTCTTCATTCACAAACATCACACTGGGATGGAGATATACATCGTCCACTTACTCACCCTAACTCTTCCATGCTCCAGTCTTGGATAAATTTCTAATCTTTCGGGCAGCAGTCCACCACTCAGCCACTTATTTTGTATCCCAGAGTGACACGTGATAAGATGTGAGATTTAACCACTATAAATTTCATTTTAACTAAGACGCGTTTTTGCAGGAAGAAAAGCAATTGAAATGGAAAGCTTCTCCATTCTTCCCTAGGTTGATTCACAAAAGGATTTTTATTTTTTTCCCTCGTAGTTAAAATGTGTCTGGGAGGGAAGAGAAGGGCGGTATGGAGGGTAAAAGGAGGAATGGAGAGGAAGGCGATATGAGGGAGGGAAGGAAAAGGGAATATGAGGGAGGGATGGAAGGGAGAGGAAGGCGGTATGAGGGAGGGAGGGAAGAAAGAGGAGTAGGATAAGAGGGAGGGAGGGAAGAAAGAGGAGTAGGATAAGAGGGAGGGAGGGAAGAGGAAGGCGACGTGAGGGAGGGAAGCAAGGGGATATAAGGGAGAGAGAGAGAAAAGGGAGTGGAAGGTGATATGAGGGAAGGATGGAAGGGACAGAGAGAGGACACGAAGGAAGTGGTATAAGGAGGAAGGGAAAGATGTCGAAAGTGGTATGGGAGGAAAGTTGGAAGGATGGAGGGAAGAAGAAAGGTCAGAGTGAAAAGATCGGGAAAGAAAAAATAACAGAAGGTATTAGTAGACAGAAGAGGGGCAGAGTATGGAGGAAGGCAAGTCAAGAACGTGAAAGAATATTACGACTAAAATTACTGTACTGTAATCGTGTAACGAATCATTAAACATCTTGAGCTAACTACTTTCATCCGGTGACGTCGCTTATTTTACTATTTCAGCCTTCAGAGGATTTGATTAAGTTTATGAGAGATTTTTTGAACTGAGGGAGTAAAATACAGCCTTCATTAACCTCCCGCCCTCCCACAGAAAAGCCAGGTGATTTTCTATTTACGGACGACCCTGTATGTGGGATAAAGGGAAATTTGAGCCTGGCCAAAACAAAAACAAAAAAAACAGCTAGGTGATTTTCTATTTACGGACGACCCTGTATGTGGGATAATTAAAGGGACTGTGGCCAGCAGTCCTCACGTGGCTTAAATATCGTTTGGTTGCAATGATGCCAGAGACCGTCTTCTCGTTGGAATAGACTTCGTAGCACCTTTTCCTTGGCGCTTTGCTACATATAATACACTAATATTCTCTAGTATGCTAATAATCTTAATTGTTCAATATCGACACAGCTTATAACAGTAGGCTAACATACTAGAGGATATTAAGGTGCAAGATGCAAAACAGATATATATTGGGCATGCGGTCGGAGCACTTGTCCGGCTCAGGGAAGATGGGTTACCCTGCCTTGCATAGTCCCGGGTCACCTCTGGGCAAGGTGTAGCACCCGTCAGGCCCCTTAAGGCAAGGGAAGCTATACAGTATACCTGCTGCCTTCTACATGTCTTCAAGCAGAAGCTGGGAGAAGGAAAACGAATCAAAATCACTTACTGCTTTATTAGGTTGCCCGTCATCTTACAGCCAGGATCTGAACCTCCATTCATTGCAATTTTTTAAATTACTACCCTGTGATAATAAAAAGGACACCTACAACGTTAATTTAAGAGCGACAAACACTTCAAAAGTGATTGCATTTTTAAATTATGGCACTGTATGATTTATGGCAGACACCAACAGCGCAAATGAAAGAGCAACAAAAACTATCAGAGAAAAAAATTATAGCAGTGTTCAAAGTTACTACGTTGAATGAAGTAAGACAGCAACCTACAACGTAAATTAAAGAGCAACAAAAACTATTGGAGAATTTAATTATTGCAGTCTTTAAATCATTACGTTTAGCGATATAAGACAGGGAACTACAACATCACTGAAAGAGCGGCAAAAACCATTAAAAAAAAATAAGTATCGCGGTGTGTGCTCACATCACCGTAACCCTAATGGGGCGTGGCCAAGCGAGCTCCCGTGGTGAGGTAAGACGAGCCGCGCCCTCCCATTGGCTGCTGGTGGCAGGGGCGGGGCGTCTCCTGTTTCCCCCATGGAGGATGAAACCGCGTGGAGTAATTCTGTACAACTCTTGAATATACTATATCGCATTTCGGTGGTAAGGTAATATCCCACCGACTGTGCATTTGTGCATATTCGCTCGTTTTTTCTTTGACTGACAGAGTGCTGGTAAAAAAAAAAAACATGGGTAGGTGACAGGATTCGACGTACCCAGACTGAGATTGACTGGATGCCCCGAAGCAATGGCGTTCATCCTCAACCCAAAAAAGTTAGAGATTAATCACCTTCGCAGTGTAATAGAGCCTAAGCGAGGTGTCGTGTGAGGGCGTGGTAATGCTGGCTGCCACACCACCACTCTGTGCTGTTGATGAGTGAGGGTTGAAGCAGGAGGGGGCGGGGGTACAGAGACTGACCGGACGTGTTGACGGGCTGTCACTCCGAGTTGCGTTGCGGCTGGGTGAAGACGCTGGACGGGATCTCTGGTGGCTGTTTTGCCGTCCTCTCGTGCACGCTCAACAGGAAGGTAGGACTGCAATTGTATTTTCACATAACATTGCCATGAGTTGTTGAGGTGAATGAAACAAGACGCACATTGGCTATTACAAGTGTGTATCTTAGCCATACTTCAGTACGGTGTGTGGGTACTAATTTCTTCCGTGTAACTTTACCACCATGGCTCAGGTTCAAAAGCAGTTGATTTAATTCGCACTCGTAACTCAGATTTATTTTTTGGAGGAAGTGTAGGGTTGCGAGAGTGATGATTACTCCCTGTCTTGTTCTTCCGGCAAAAAACTGAGTTACGACGGGGAGTTGGATCGGAAGTCTGAATGGAAGCCATGTGCAACAAAATATCCATCATCGCTGAACCTGAATGACTAGGTTAAGAGATCATATGCTTTGAGCAACACTGAAGTTGCCACAATAATGTTGTCACTTGTCCAAAAAATCCTCTGCGATGCGTTATGATTCTAAAATACAGTTGTTTAAGTGCAGAGATTTAAACCTGGACGAAAGATTTGTCATGTCACTGAAGATTATCATTATAATTTGCTGGCGCCTTCAGTGTTATTTATATTATGGTACGGTGTGTATGTTTTGGCAGTTACTTTCATATAGCCGTTGCGACCGTTATTTACTATTCCCAAAACAGTGGAGCATTTCTTCCTTGATATTTACTGGGTAATTACAGAACAGAAACCCCGGAGTGATTATTACGGCCATTCGTGTATATGGTAACCTAAAACCACACTGATTAACTTACATTATTAATGATCAAAATAAACATTAACAATAGATTTTTTTGAATTTGCTAATGCAGATAAGATTAGCTCATTGATAAGAGTTTTTTTTTTTTATGCTATTACCAGAGGATTTTCGAATATAAGAAAGGTTTGTTCGTAGTTAGAACGGTTTTAAATTTATCACTTTGTGATAGTCCCCGAAGAGTTGAATATATCACGGAAAAAGCAAGATCAAAGTAGACATCTTATTGAAACAAGTACAGTAAGCAATACGCAGTGCCCATCCTCATCATTGTTGTCCCTAATTAAAGCTATTATCTAGGCCTGTGCAGCTATTTAACTACTTTGTCAGGCTTTGAAAACCAGGCTTCTCCTCATTAAGGGTTCTGTATTGATTTACGGAATTTATTGAATATGTTTTGGTTTGTCATTGTTTTGAAGTTCTGGTTTGTCTCCTTTTGAAGGTTTTGGTTTGTCTCCTTTTGAAGTTTTTGGTGTGTCAGTTTTTGAATTTTTGGTTTGTCATTGTTTTGAAGTTTTGATTTGTCATTGAAGTTGCTTTGGTTTGTCCGTCATTGTTTTGAAGTTGCTTTGATTTGTCATAGTTTTTAAGTTGCTTTTGTTTGTCATTGGTTTGATGTTTCACTTATTGTTTTGAAGTAGTTTTGGTTTGTCATTGTTTTGAAGTTTAGGTTTGTCTCATTGAAATTGTTTTGGTTTGTCTCATTGAAGTTGGTTTGTGTCATTGTTTTGAAGTTTTGGTTGTCATTTTTTTTGAAGTTGTTTTGGTTTGTCATTGTTTGAGGTTGTTTTGGTCTGTCTTTAGTTGTTGAAGGAGTGACGTATGTTGTGAGGACAAGATGAAAGCTATATTGCATCTTATCAGTGGTGTAGTAGAAATTGCATTATTAGGCCATGTATCTTTTTGAATTCGTGCGGATGCGTTCGGTATCTATAACAGTAGGCATCAGGGCAAATTATAATGCTCATTAGTGGTAGTCTCCCGTACCCGTGTTGTCGTTAAACATCGCAGATCCCTCCTTAGTCGCAGTCTTGATTTGTAAGTAAAAGCTGGGATTTGATATGAAAGTTTTGCTCATTATGTTCATTTGCCGGAGTGAGGTTAGGTTAATGGCACAAAGCTGTGGTATATGTAGTGTGGTGAGCGATGTGTGCGATACTGTTATTGTGCCCACGTTTGTTACTTTTATTGCTGTCATTTTTGGCCCGTAATAGTGAATTTCCGCGATTTCCAATCTAAATAATTTGTTGTCCTCTTTCATTACGCTGTAATAGGATATGGCCCGTGTTATCATTATATACACAATTACACATTGTGTAATTAACGTAGAATTATGGTCCGCTTTCATGTATTCCCTAATCAGCCGTGTCTGCACCACACTCTAATCAGTTACTACTTCATCCTCCGCCTGCCACCTGTTAGGATAAGTTTGTGTTTTTTACTGCGTCGCTCCTTGTTCTTTTTATTCTGTTTTTTATAAGTATTGTTATTGTTGTGTTGTTTTTTAAGTATAAGTGTTTTTTTTTTTTTACTGCGCCTCTCCTTGCTCTTTCTATGTTTTTTTTAAGTATTGCTATTGTGGTGTGTTCTGCGCCACTCGACTTTGTTCTGTTTTTCTGTGTTGTGTGTTTGGTTTGATTAATGTAGAGAACATTTCCTTGAACTAGCTACTTGTGTTCTTTCTTTCAGTTCTCTCTGATTGTTATTATTGCCGTCGATTTACCAGAACAATGTTAAAAAGCCTAGAAGGAACTGCCACCTAAGTTTGTTTCTTTACGCCACCCAGAGAGCTTTATCTCCCTCCCCCTTGCTGTCTGATGCAAAAGGTATCGCCTAAAGAGGAGGTGTTCCAGTGAAATGTATGCTGGGCAGGTGAAGTCCGCAGATTGGTGTTATAAACGTAATAATGATTGAATAAAATAAGGTGCTGCGTGTAATGTAAGTACAGAAAGCGTGCAGATGAAAAATAAAGCACCGTGCTGTGATGTAAGTAAAGAAAGTGCACGCTAAGATTATGTGGTTCAAATATATCGTAAGTATTAGGTATTTATAAATGTGCGCCGATTTAGTATTAGTATGTTATCTCAGGACACCAGAGGGAGAGAGTGTGTGTGTGTGCGTGTACCTAGTTTTGATGTCTAGTTTACATAATTTCCGGGAGTATAATTTTCTCAGGTGATCTCATACATAGACAGAAATGACCTTTGTTACATCGCCAGGTGTTATCATTGTCACTTTACTCCACCTCAGGGACAGTCTATATCTGTCTTTGTCTATTCATCTATGTCTGTCAGTCTGTCCGTCTGTCTACCGGTATCTATCTGTCTGCTTATGCTGCCGCAAACAATAATGTTTAATTACTTCAAAATCTCGCGCAGCACCTCCAGTTTGAAGTCTCTCCAAAGCTAAATTAACACAGGTGGAGGTGGCAGGTATAAAAATAAGGTAATGGGATTCAATAGGTAGATAGATAAATAAACCTTTGACAGATGACACAATAAAACCACTTGCTGAGACAGGTAAATAGAAGTGTCACGGGCTATTCTCGTCGGGTAAGGAAGCTTCGTAACGTCTCATCCTTAACGATTTATTTTCCATATTACCTATTAATATCCTCATTCTTGCTTCGTGTATCTTTTTCATGTAAGCATAGATTGTATGAATAATACAAGAATATAGTACCGGAGCAGAATCAGAAATAAACCGATAAGGAAGTGTTAGTAAGCTTCCTTACCGCATGAGAATACCGCCCTTGTGTAGCCCGTCACTCCTTAAATCAGTTAATTTTTTTAAGTATATTTTTTGCTGTTTTCAAACGATTTTATTCATAAAGGAGACATAGCAAACTGGAGGGGTTAGAAATAGCATTCATTAACTCTTTCACTACCAGGGGGCTGTCATAGGGTGTAAAAGAAAATACGATAATAAAAACAATTGTCTGGTAGCAGTAATAATAAAGTATAAATACTGTGGTTAATTTCGCTGTCAAGGATATTACTAAGATGTTGTGCGTAAAGTAGCAGTGTTAAGGCTTGTGAAGATATTTCGGCTCATGAGTATACAGTATATCTGGATACTTTCCTATATTGTTTTTAATAATCTGCCTCTGTCAATCTGGCTGTCTTTCTCAGTGTAACTACTTGCCTATCTGCCCGTTTGTGTTCATCTGTCAATCTGATTGTCAGTTGTATCTCTCTGTCCTTATCTATCTATATTTGACTGTCTGTATCCATCTGTCTATCTGTCTGTCTGTCATTGCGTCTATATCCATCTGTCAGTATATCTACCCGTCTATCTATAGCCCATCTTTCTGTTTTTATTAGTGGTCGGTACTGTATTACGCTCGCCACATTGCGTAACCCTCACCTGAAGATGACGAGATGGCAATTGTAGGCCAAGTTATAGTAGAAAAGGATACGGTATATCATGATTTAAATTCCATATGTGTGTGTTGCGTCGTCTGTTGTGCGCAGAGGAAGTTCATGGCTTCAGGGAACAACAAAAGGAGAGTGATATGCAAAAAAAGAAGCAGGAAAAACGAGGAGGAAAATATGACGAGTAGGAGGAAAGCAGGAGATGAGGTGAAGGAATAAATAAACCCCTTCAGTGCGATGAAGCCCTTTTTATTTTATTTATTTGCTATATTTAATTTTTTGTTCCCGACACCAGGGGATTCTGTTCGGCCTTTTGAGAGCTGATAGCGGAGGGGTTGATTTTTTTTTTTTTTTTTTACACCATATCGCTACTTAGGGGCCTCCCATAAACTAAATAAAATCGTCTGGCAGTATTAGGGCTGGATCTTTTTCTCGGAAGGAGAGTGGTAACCATCCCCCATTCTAGCTAAGAACGGATGGGGAAAGTGTGCCTATAGCGGGAGCAGGTGACATTAGAGTTGAAATGTTGTAATGGTCGTGTGTGTGTGTGTGTGTGTTGTGTCATCAGTTTGAGCCGAGAACGTGCGAATATAGGCAGACGAGCGTATGAAAGGACACACTACCAGCACCAACTTTATAATTATGTCCGTAATTAGGGGCTAACGCCGATTAGGAGGCAAAATCGTTACCACCGCGTCACCGTGATCCGAGAAAAGGAAATGATATTGTATAACTGGAGTCAGTGAGTAGGAGGAAATCAACGTAAATGGGAAGTGGGGGAAACAGGTGATAAAGAAGGGGAAGTTGGGAAATGAGCAAAGGGAAGAAGGATTACGTAAGAGGGAGCTGAGGGGAAAGTAACAGATCAGTAAGAGGGGGAAACAGGTGCTGAAGGAAGGGAAAGAGGGGAAACGTCTTGAGTAATAGAGGAGAGGAGTTATGCGTCTGTGTTACCTTTACATCAAGACACGTCCACCTAAACTAAATCAGAGTGACGGTAACAAGTGAGGAAGGAGGAAAGGAGGGGAGAGGTGTGAGCAGTAAGGAGGGAACTTGCTTTTGATAAATAAAAGGAAACTGGCGCGGAAGGAAGGGAAGAGGTATGAGTAACAAGGAGGGAACTAACCTTTGATGAGTAAGCGGAGGAAACTGTTGAGGAAGAAGGAAGGAGGGGAAAGGTATGAGTATTGAGAAGGATGTGTCTTTAATGGCCTATAGGGAAAGCGTGAGTAGAGAGGCTTTTACCCTGAGTCACCTGTCTCCCCCCCCTAGAGAGCCAGGTAGAGGCAGGTGACGTAGGCAGGTATGGTAGGGGAGTGGAAGGGAGGGCCTCACGCAATGACGCAGCACGCACGCAAAATTACGCACGTACAGTCATCACGCGGATTCATGCATGTGTAATCTCTTGACGCAATCACACACACACACACACACACACACACACACATACACACACACACACACACACACACACACACACACACACACCGTAAACCCCTCCACTGCGATGACGATTCTGCACTTCACTCCTGCGACCTCAGACGATTTTATTCAGCTTGGTAAGGGGCCTTTGGACGGGAGGGGTTAAGCTTGATTGACGATATGGTTGGAAATAAGGTGATGAAAGATAGATGGAAGAGTGATGCTGTGGGCAGGCAATTTGTGAGCCACCGTGCCTACTGAAGTGGGATATTGCACAAAAAATAAGCAGACAGATAGATAGGTGATTGATATAGATAGATGGTAGATTGATGGGTAGATAGATAGATACTTGATCCGACTGCTTATCCCACACACTTGCGTCAACACATCTCGTAGCAGATCATGGAATCCAGTCCTAACTCAAAGGTGTAACTTAAACCCTGACAATAACACACGCATGCAGCCCAAGACAGCAAAATTAGTACCGGTCCACACACAGGCAGAAAGACGTGATTACACACTCAGGTAAATACATATACCTTTCTACCTAAAATTACTCCAGCGTTTGTTCAACCCCGCATTCATAGCCACGTTATTGTTTCGGCACACGCAGTTATGTGGCCTGGGTGGGGAAGGTGTTGAGGACACAGACATGATAGAGTGGGTGATGGATATAGTGTGCTTGAGAAAAGAAAAGGAATGAATCATAACTTGTTTCATAGATAGTGAACTACACAGATGATGGAAGAATTGAAAAATAGAGAGGAGTCCGGAGGAAACCTAACAACATCTTTGTCGGCATTTCAATTCTGTATTTATTTATTTGTTTATTTTTTTCTAACGACTGTGACAATGGTATGTGTTCTGAGTCGAAAATATGAATCGTAAAGCAAGAAAGTTCTCTCTCGCATTCCGTACCTGAAGACGGCAGGATAAAGCAAGAAGGACCACCATGCGGTAGCTATTGAAAAACTGTCATGGAAATTTCGCAGGCAAGGATAAATGGAATATTGTGTTTATCTATATCCGTTTGGGGAAAAAAATAATAATATTGTAGCGCTGCTTCTGTAGTCTCCCTGATGTGGCATGGAAGCAAAATTCGCATAATTTTGTAGCGTTGTTTCTGTATTCTCCCTGATCTGGCAGAGATGAAAAAATAGCATAACTTTGTCGCACTGTTTCTGTATTCTCTCTGATCTGGCAGAGAGAAAACCATGTCGCAGTTTTGTATTGTGTGGCCTTGAACGTATTTAACTGGGAATTAGAAGCCAGATACCTATTCAGAAGACTGTGAAGTGTTAGTACTATATAATACTTTATAACATTGCCAGGCAGTGTGTTCTCCTTAAAGCTGCTGAAGATGAAATATTTTGCGTCTCTGATTCGACACTATTGCCAACACAGGTAGATAAGTGGGTGTATTTGACGTGTGTGTGTGTGTGTGTGTGTGTGTGTTGTGAAGTACTGATCACTTGCTATATGATCATTTATAATTATAGGCGTCTTGGATCAGATCGCCTTGATGTCATTTCACTTTTATATATTCATTCTCTGATTTGTTCTTCAGATTGGGCTTAATTTTTGACATTTTGTGTTGTCTGTACTTTTCGTATTTTCTTATTCAGTGACTAAAACAAAGAATGATTTTTTTGTTATTTAAGTATTGTGTTCTGGAATTATTATTATTATTATTATTATTAGTAGTAGTAGTAGTAGTAGTAGTAGTAGTAGTAGTAGTAGTAGTAGTAGTAAATGCGTAGTAGTAGTAGTAGTAGTAAATGTACACTTTAAGCAGCAGGAAGACCTTACCAATTCAATTCATATTCTAGTTTATTTTCTGGATTTTTCTGATACTTTCAGGATGATAAATGACATTTTCCTGCTGAGATTTATCCCCCCTGTTATTAACATCACGTTCCTTAAACCGTACCTACGATTGTTTGTTTCTGGTGTAATGGAAGAAACTTACTCAAACGTACCGTGCTCAGTGATGGATTTCGTTCCACATTTCCCAACTGGAGGTTAAGTTAGGTTTGGTTTGGTTAAGTTGGCTTAAATTATTAGGTACAGTAAAGCTAGGTTGGGTTAGGTTTAAACACTTAAGTTAGGACAGTCACTTCCGCCATTATGCTGACGAAACAAACAAGAGTTGTCAGCGGAATATACGGTTGCTAAAAACAACAGGGAATCAGATGTAACAAGAAACGTATAATTACCATCCCAATATAATCGGAAAGATATAAGACTATCAGCAAGAACTGATTTGGTAAGGTGCTTCTACTGCTTAAAGGGTGTTAATCTTATTTTTATTTTTATTATTATTATTATTATTTGTTATTATTATCATTATTATTATTATTGCTTTATTGCCCGTGCACAATCGTTTTTTAAAAAATTAATATTATCCTGTAATCATTTTCTTCTTTTACCTTATAGAGTTCAGCATAATTCATTGTAAAATATATATAACTTTTATCATATTGGGCTAATATTTAGGATTCCATTTACCAGTATAAAACTCCAGATGATCCGAGGAGGAGGAGGATGCAGTATGAAATAGAAGTGAAAAGCAGAATGACAGAAAGCGATGGAATTATTATAAGAGAAAAAGAGTAGAGAATAAATGAGTTTAGGGAGGAAGAAGAAAGTAGGAGGGACTGAAAGAGGAGGAGGAGGAGGACACATCTGGCGGAGAGATGAGGAGGGACAGGTGGAGAGAATGAGGAGAGCGATGAGGGTAAAAGGAGGTGATATGTGCAAAGTTGGAATTGGCAGAGGGAAATAAAGATGGGGATATGAGAAAGGGAGAGAGAGAGAAGATTGAGGAGAGGCTAGGACATAGGGAGAGGAAAAGTTAAGGAAGGCGAGGTGACTAAGAAAAGGATGAGGAAGAAATGGGAGAGACAGAAATAAAGGAGAAACGAGATAAGTAAGGAGTCAGGGAAGCAGAGGAATATGAAGAAGGGCGGGAGTAGAGAAGAATAAAAGGAGAAGAAATGAAGGAATGGGAGGAAGGTAGGAAAGATGAAGGAAGGGAGAGAGGGAAAATGTTGAGTTGGAAAGATGGAGAGCAGCAGATTGAAGGAGAGAGGGAGGCAGGAGTAAGCTGAAAAGACGGAATAAGGAAGGAGAGAAGGAGATAGTAGAAGACGAATTGGAAGGATAAGGAAGGAATGGTGGAAGGAGGAAGATGGAAAGGTGAAAAAAAATTGAAGGAAGGACGAAGTAGTAGCGGGAGGAAAGGAGGGACTAGGAAGAATATGAAGAGAAAAATGGAGGAGAGCAGAAAAGAGGGAGGTATGGAGGAAAGATGAGCACTTGGTTTCACACACACACACACACACACACACACACACACACACCTCTGAGCAATATATCACCGTGACTGTAATATAGGACTCCACCAGGAAGCTCTTATCCCACCGTCACACTTTCCACCAGAGAGAGAGAAAGAGAGAGAGAGAGAGAGAGAGGCTTTGTAATGTGTATCTTTCTCACTGTTACCATCTCCCTCTCACAACCACCGTCACATTACTATTTTTTTTTTTTTTACCATTCTCATACTACCGTCACACTGCTACCAACTTGTCACACTATACCGTCACGTTACTGCCACCATTCCTTTCACTACTGCCACAATTCCGTCACACTTGCTATATGACTTGTTATGATGATGCTCTACCGTCACGTTACATCCCTCATCCTGCCACGCCATCACTGCTTCGTAACACAATCGTCACACTGTCTTGTCACACTGCCGCCACTCTTACCACCATGTCACACTGCCCCTGTCACGTAACACGGCCGTCACACTCACCACCTTGTCATCTTTTCATCACACCCTAAACACTCCCATCCATGCAACTCATACTTTCACTGCACCGTCACACTTGCGTCACACAGCACCTAAACACTACTTTTTTTTATTTTTTGTGTGAAGGTTGGTTGTCTGATTTTCTGTCTGTCTTTTCGTCTGTATGTATGTATATTTTCGTTTTTTTCTGTGCCCGTGTGTCTCTCTCTCTCTCTCTCTCTCTCTCTCTCTCTCTCTCTCTCTCTCTCTCTCTCTCTCTCTCTCTCTCTCTCTTTCTCTATCTATGTAACACACACACACACACACACACACACACCTGTAGTGGTCAGACTCCCTCCACCCCGTTGCTATGGTAACCAGGTAAAGGATAGGTATAATTGCCTATAATTGTGAGTCTCGGCCCAGTTGACCGCTGCTTTGTTTCAGAGAGAGAGAGAAAGAGAGAGAGAGAGAGAGAGAGAGAGAGAGAGAGAGAGAGAGAGAATTAGTAGTATGGTGGAGTCGGTTTCTATGTATGCAGCAGTGTTAAGTAATGTCTGATACGGTTTTCAAGGTGCGCAAAATATCTCGTGATTGAGAGTTGTAGCATAATGGACCCTTTGCTGTGGCGATGATCCCCGTGCCTCTATCATACTGATGTGCAGGGAGTGCTTTCTTGATGAAGGTTATGCATTCAGTTATCAGTGCACCCATAAACCAGGTGACGTCATTGTTTAATCTTCTTACTTCCAGATGATTTCAAGTTAGGAAGGGCGGAAGTTGTTCAGTGCAATCTGTATCTAGCTCTTCCAGTTCGAAATGTCATTCCTAATCTGAATAAGGTCATCCAATAAGTGCGAGAATAATAACATTAAAAAATTTCCGGAGTGCAGGGGTTAATGCTTAGTTCTGTGCTTGAAATTTATCCGTGTTTGTGGCTGCTATGATGAGTCCTACCTTGAAGTCACTTAATTTAATGTTGGCCACACGAATTGTTTGTTGGCTGAAAGAATGTTATCAGTTTTAGTTGGGCCAGTCTTGTTTTATGTCCGAAGGCAGTGTCTGAGTGGTTTAAACAAGTTTTGGGTTTATGAGAGGACTTTGCTTTGATGTTAATGGAGGTACCTTTGTGAGGAGTGGTAAGTGCTGTTTCATGTCCTGGCTGTTTTAGAGAGAGAGAGTTTATAGCATATTGTACTGACTCCAATAGTTTTTTTTTCCCCCCCTAAATCTTGGCCTACCTCATCCTGCCTCACTCCTGCCCACCTCCTTCTACCTGCCTCACTGCAACCCGCCTCCATCTGCCTCCCTTACCATTTCTCGCCTACCTGCCTCTCTCTTATCTCGTTACCTGCCTCTCACCTCTCTTCATCCTGCCTCCACAACCTTTCTTAGCCTGCCCCTTCCTGCCTCATCCTGTCGGTACCTATTTTGTATACCTCTTTCTGACTTATACCTGCCTTAATCTACTTATCCTACCTTATACCTGCCTTATTCTGCCTGCGTTTTTTGTTTTGCCATATTTTAACTATTCTACCCTCCGTATTCTACCTAATCTTCCTGCCTTATTCTGCGTATTCTTCCTTCCCTGTTCGACCTGTCACATCTGCCTTATTCCTCCTAATTTACCTGCCTTATCTCACCTGTTTTTACGTACGATACCATATTCTGCCTAATCTGCTCACCTTATCCTTCCTTTATACCTGCCTTATTCTACTTATTCTACCATTTTACTTATCCTACCTAATCTACCCGCCTTATCCTACCACAATCTACCTGCCGCTCCCACCCACCTTACCACTTAGTACCACCTCCAGTAATTTTCCGTATCAACCCACTCCAACCAGCAGCACCACCACCCACTTCTAAAAATTTCCCCACATTTGTTATATACATTAGTTCCTGAGGCTTCACCTGTAAAATATTCCCTTGATAATTAACCACGCCGTAATTGGAGGCATAATTACCCCCGAAATGAACCAATTATAAAAAGTTCTCCATGTGTGTTTCCATGAGACTATGAGTGATGTTTTTTTTTGCGATTTTTTTGGTTTTATTTTTGAGGATGTAAAATAAAAAATATAAATGTGTTGGGATCATGTGCCTTGTTTATTTATTTACTTGTTTATTTTTATTTATATGTATTTTTTAAAAGGCCTTTTGGCTTCTTGATTAACCCTTCAAGTCTTAGCCCATCGTCTGGTTTTGCAAATGTCCCCTCAGTTTTGTATTTTATTTTAACACGACTTGAAGTTAACGTGATATGATGATGATGATACTTATTATTATTATTATTATTATTATTGAAGAAGATCCTGATTAACCTACGAAGCTTAGTTATCTCAATTCTAAAGTCTTAACACTTTCTATTCATCCACTTAAGTCTGCAATCCCCTCCCCCCCCTCCTCTCTCTGTCATTGTCTATCTGTCTTGCTGTGTCGCTTATAAAATCACCACCTCAGCCCTTCGTTCATCAAATATAATGTTTTGGTAGATTCGTTATTCGTGTATGTTAACGTAGATTCGTTATTCTTGTATTTTTTTTTATATACTAACGTCAGGAAACATGGCGAGTATGTTTCCAGAATTAATGTTGATAATGTCTGGTTAATTTGAAAAGCCGATTTTTTATTTGCTCCCGAAACACTATGCTACAAGAGACCTGGCAACACCTCATCTCTTCCCTGTTACCTCCACTTCCCTCCTCCTCCTCCTCCCATCTCTTTCATTCTCTTGTCCCCTCTCCTCCCCCTGCCCTTTCCTCCCTCTTCCCCCCCCTCCCTCCTCCCTACTTCTCCATTCTCCCTTCCTCCCCGTCCCTCATGCTTTCTTGCCTCTTCCTTGCCTCTTACTTTTGTCCTGCATTCGTCTTCCCTGTCTTTTCTTTATCTACCTTTTTCTTCTCTCTCATTCTTCCCTCTTCCTTCCTGCCTTCTTCCTCCTCGCTCTTACCTTTTTCATTATTCTTTCGTTCAGCTCTCTCCCTGTTGTCTTCTTCTTTCCCTCGTTCTTTCTTTTTCCCGTCACCTCCTCCCTCCTTTACCCTTCTTCCTCCTTCCTTCTATCATCTTTCTTCTTCCTCCTGGCTTTTTCCTTCGTGTTTCCTTTTTCCTGTCATCTTCTTCCTTTTCCCCCTTCATCCTCTAACCCTCCCTCCATCTTCCCAGCATCATTCTTTGTCCTTCCTTCTTTCGTCCTCACATTTCCCCTCCTCCTCTATCCCTCCCTGTCTCCCCCCCCCCCGCTCTTAGATCAGGTGAGCGAGCAGGTGATGGTGGTGTGGTGAGTGATGTGGTGGGAGACAGACCACTCATTATCACACCTCCTTAAGGATGGTGTGGTGTGGTGATGGAGGTGAAGATGTGGTGAGGGTGTTGGGTGGTGTCGTGTGGTAGTGTGATTTTAGAGGTGTTGTGGGTGTTGTGTTGAAGTGTGTTGTGGTGCTAGGTGTGGTGTGATGTGGTGTGGGACAGGATGGTCATTATCACCTCAGATTATGTGTTGAGGTGTGGTGGTGATAATCATGGTTGTGGTGAGATGTGGTAGTTGTGGTTAACTGTGGTGGATTTACAGTTGTTGATGTGGTGGTATAGGTTGTGGTTGGAATGGGGTGGTTGTGGTAAGGTGTGGTAATGGGAGGGATGCTTGTTGATGTGGTGGTGTGGTGTGGTGGGGGTGTTGGAGTGTGGTAGGGGCTCTAGCTGATGCAGTAGAGAGAGAGAGGGAGAGGGGGGGGATATCTGTGGGTGGGATAGAGACTTTTCCGGTGGTGAGAGGAACAGATAAGGGCGACAGACGGAATGGTTTTAGGGAGTAGTTGATGGGGGAGAGGAATGTGTGTGTGTGTGTGTGTGTGTGTGTGTGAGAGAGAGAGAGAGAGAGAGAGAGAGAGATGTAAGAAATATGGAAGTGAAAACAGGAACTTTAGAAAAAATGAGAACGAAACAGTAAAGAAGCCAAAACAAACTGAAGAAAAAGTAAAACCACAGAGAACGAAGACGCAAGAGACCTAGTAGCTAAACGAATACACCTGCCTGAAGGAAGAAAAGTAAAGTGACTTACCAGAAAAAAATAAAGGAGGAGGAAGAAAATACATCTATAAGACACGAAGTAAAAAGACAGCGAATACGAACTCCAAAAAAAAGTAAGAAAGTGGAGAAAGAAAAAGTAAAAACAAGCCCCAGAAAACGGATTAAAAAAAAGGTGTCACTCGTCTGGAAGGCAAGAAAAGAATGCAGTCGCCATCTCCACAGTGCTACCAACACCTGAGTCCCACAAACCCTTCACCAACCCTTATTATCTGGCAACACTACTGTATCTCCATCCATATCTTTACTTCCCTCTGAAAAACCATTAATTTGGAGGCACGAAGGTGGGGGAGGGGGAAGGGGGAGGCAAGGGAAGTTGGAGGGGGGGTGGGGTACGGGGTGAGAGGTATCTGGTCACACTGGAAGACGTAATGGAAGAGGACAAAAACTTGTTTATCTTTTGGCGAGCAAAAATGACGCGCGGTGTGTGGGCGGAGCTGGCAACACTGAGGCCGTAAATGTGGGGGATGCCTCGCTCTTTCTTTCTCTACCTGTCAGCCCTAAGAGAGAGAGAAAGAGCTTGCTTTCCTCTGCTTTTCGGCCACCGCCATCCCAAACAAGGTAACTACCAGCATGTGTAAAAAAAAAAAGTAAAAAAAAAAGTTACTCCATCCCTTCCATATCCTGTCAGCTCTTGATCTTTCGTTCTTTCTTTTTTTCCTTGTATGTGTGTGTGTGTGTGTTTTACTGTTTGTCTTCAGTACGGTATTTTAATTTTGCTCATATATTTCTGTCACTTCTGCTCCATTTCCCCCTTACGCTGCTACCACTTCATCTTGTCTGTCTGTTTGTACTGAATCTTATCACGTCTCTTCCGTCCTCGTGCAAAAACAATTCTGTAGATCTTTCACCTTAACTTGGCCCAGATTTTCGTCCTCTCGCATCTTATTTCACGTCGCTCAGTGGCAGAAAAAGATAGTACTGCGGCTCTACATCGTGTCCATAGCACTGCTTCATGACTAGCATTATACTGTAGCGTAAATCTATTGCAGTTCAGTATTTAAGTTGGAGAGAACAATTTTAGGCCAGATTAGAGTAAAACAGAATATAGCATCATAGTCTATTGTTAATCTATCGTTATAATTCAGTATTCAAGGAGAGATGGCAGTATTAGGCCAAGTTAAACAGAGTATTGTTAGGACAAGGGTATGAGGGTAACATTGTGAATCCTACCTCCGAGCTTGTAAATTTGAAACAGTGGTAATGCACACATCACTCCTTGCATTGGCCTGTCTGATTTTACCCTTCTTCCCGGCCTCCATTTCGTCCTTCCAACTTTTCATCCATCCATCCTCCCTACCCTTCTTATAATCGTATTTTCTCCCTACCTTTCTACATTCCCCAGATTCCCTACCTTCTCTTCACTTGCTCTCCCTGCCTTCTTTTAGCTTCCTACTTTCCTTTTGTGCCTTCATTTTTTTTTCTCCATTTCCTCCGTCCACTCTCTCCCTCATCTCCGCCCATCGTTCCCCTCTGCTTTCCGCTCCTCCTCCTCCTCCCTTCCCTCTTCCCTTCCTTTCTCTTTCCTGTCGTACCTTTTTCCTTGTTTCCTGGTTTTCTCTTCCTCTTCCCTCCCTACCTCTCCTTTTTCCTTAACTCCATCCTGCTCCCTACTCCCTACTCCTTGCCTTCCCTTTCCACCCTCTCCTCCCCCTTCATTCTTACCTTCCTGTCTCTCCCATCCTCCTTCCTCTCCCTCCCTTCGTTTCCTTCTTTGTTTCCTCTTTCTCCCTACCTCCTCCCTCTTTTTATTCTCCACTTTCCATAGCTCCTTCCTCCTCCCTTCTCCCTTTCCTTCCTCTCCTTTCCCTTTCATTCTAACTTTCCAGCCTCTCCCCTCCTCCTTCCTCTCCCTCCCTCCTTTTCTCCCTCCCCTCTACACACCCGCGGATCAAAACAGTAAATTAGGTACCGTCCCGCCCCCGGTATGTACTGAGCTGACGTTGATGTGGCTGTCTTCCCCTCCGTACGGTCGGCCACGGTCGTATCTCAGATTAGGTGCTCTGGTCCCGTTTCAAGGCGACCCTGGGAATATTTCGGTGCCTCATTCTTCTTTGAGCTTCTGTTTGGTGGTGTTTGGGGCCTGTTTGAAGTTCACCATGATATTTCCGAGCCTGTTTTTGGAGCTCATTCTTCCTTGGTCTGCTCAAAGTTTGGAACGTGCTTAAAGGTGGTGTCAACATCTTACCAACATGCACTATCATCGTCCTATGCCGCTCGCTTTTCGACTCGGGCTCGCGCGGGGTATACAGGTGGAAGAAAATAGTTTAATATGTAAGAGAGAGAGAGAGAGAGAGAGAGAGGCGGGGATGGGGGTAGGATAAGATTAAGTGACAGAAAAGAAATTAGGAGATGATGGAAGACAAGGAAGATTGTGATGATGAACAAGGGGTGAACTGAGCAACTATACTCCGTTTGCTCTGACTTGGCGTGAAATTGCCGTCCCTCCATCTTGAATGCTGAACTGTAGCAATAGATTAACACTAGAATATGGTGCTAGTCACGAAGAAGTGCGGTGGAAAGGGTGACTTATACAACCTTCGTCTGACGTACTTGGCCATCATGAGGAAGAGTAAATTCTGTCCATCACTGAGAAAATGATCCCATCCTGATACACATGGCCACTCTTCGCCTGGCGCAGCGTAACTTTTCCAAACAGACAAGCAGACAGACTTACAGACAGACAAAGAGAAAGAAACAGACAGACAAACAGATAGAAGTTACTGATTACACTAGTTCCCCCTCCTCCCAGCCGGTTATATGATAGCGGGGTTAATAGAAGGGTTATAAATGATGGGGTGAGGGGAGTGGAGGGGAGGGAGAGGGAAATAATGGAGGAGGAAGAAGAGAGAGGTAGAAGAGGAGGAGGACTGGAA
>JAGKTI010005397.1:22654-34361 GCA_018397915.1 Birgus latro | reverse complement strand
ACATTTTCGAGGTACAGCTACTTGTCCCCCGGACACGTATGCGTGTGGCAAGGTTTTAACGTGCCACGTCCCCGAGGGTCGACCTCGGTCCTCGAACACGTAGGCTTACAGTGGGGTTCTTTATCAAGACCGGTCAGCGTGCAAGAGAGAGAACAGGACACAAAAACTCGGTAGTAAGCAAACAGACAAACATGTATTCACCAAGTTACAATCCCAGATAAGGATTTGATATTACATGTGTACTGCAAATAGGTCAGGTGGTCATTGGCAAGGGACAAGACAATACGAAAACTAGAGGACACTCTACAGACAGTGGGAAAGTATTGTAGTATATAATATTCACGTCACAAATACAACACAGGTATACACTGCAAGTATGAATATTGTTATTCTCCATGTTTTATGGCGCGACTTCTCGCTCCGTAATACACAGGCTCAAACCTCAGGTTCTCTTCTGTGCTTTGTGGCGCGACTTCTCACACCATAGGACACAAGCACAAGCTTTGGGGTTCTTTATTTCAAGACCGGGTTAGAACATATACCAAAGGAACAGGGCAAAAACACAGGCAAACCAGTATTGCACATATATTAACCTGATTGACTGTCACAATACAATATAGAATATTACATGTGGCACTTACAGAAACACTTACGATACAATTAAGGTAATACACAATATAGCAGGGTGGCTCACTGGGAATTATAAGTCTGTGGCTCACTGAGTGTCCTGACTGGGGCTACGTGTATAGTTTAGTCCTTTTCCGGCAAAAGGGTAGTCCTTGGACGTATTCCCCTCGTAACTCTATTGGAGCACTGAGCCTTTACACTGAGGAGAGTTCACTGAGAGTCACTGGAGAAGTCACAGGTTGTTACATTCGCGAACTGAGGCGTGTGGGGGACAGGGGTGGATGTCACTCATAGGGGGCGGTATACAAGGGTCACCACTGGGGAGGAGGAACTTCACAAGGGACAGGATCCACTGGGGAGTACTACGGCGCGATAGGACATCGGTAATCACAGTTTGGATGGAGCGTCAGGAGAAAGATGACACTCACGCTCTTGGGAGGTTCAGGTGGTGGCCCGGTGTAGGAGGGGGCCGGCTGGAGATAGTGAAGTTGCCTCACGTCAGGGACGCCCGGTGGGCGTGAAGGGAGGCTCACCTCGGGACCTCCAGGAGGTGGCCTTGGGAGTAGTTGGGCCCTCGGGACTGGGGCTGAATAAGGCCAGGAGGCAGGCGGCCCTTCGTCAGGCTCGGGACGTCATCGGAGTGTGGAGGGCACCTTGGGGCCCAGGGGGACCCAGGGAAGGCGGTGTGCCCTTCAGTGGCTGGGGACTGCAGTCTCGTTGGGGAGAGGAGGCCGTCAGGAGTCACCTGCGGCCGTGATGCCCCTGCCAGTCCGTCAGTGTCTGCACCCGGAATGGGGATGGCTGGACCAACAGGATCCCCACGACAGGTCTGCTCCACACACTCTGCCACAATGTACTGTAGGGGAGAAATCTCCATCCGGGCATCTCACTCGGCTACAGGAGAGTTGGGCCGAGCCAGAGACTCACTTCTCTACAGAAGCCTCCGGCTTTGTGGAGGAGGGAAAACCGGCGGTTGCTCCCTCTACTTGGCAGGCCCGATGGACGGCGCCACAACTCCACACTGGAGACGAAGGAGGAGAGCCGCCGGATGGTCCTCTGGCCTGGCAAGTCCGGTGGACGTTGCCTAGGCGCCCGGATGGAGGGAAGGAGGAAGGAGATCCAGCGGATGCTCCTTTTGCCCAGCAAGTCCGGCGGACATCACTGGGGGCATCAAGTGCTGGTGACGGGTTGTGGGGAGGGGTTAAAGTTTGGGGACTAGGGGAGGGGGTGGGGGCAGAAGAGGTAAGATAGTGGGGGAGTGAGCCATTGCGGGGGCGGTGGGGGGGTAGTGGGGTGAGGTGGGGGCTGGGGGTGGCGAGGGAAGGTGGTGGTGGTGGTGGGGTTTGTCGGAATGTCCGCACGTGACGGTTTCTGTAGGTGCAGTTGGTGCTGTGGTATTGTTTTGAGACTTGGTAGGGGTTTGAGACTTTTATGATGGTGAATGGTCCTTCGTATCTGGGTGATAGTTTGTTTGGAGTAGGGAGTTTTGCCACCATGACGATGTCGCCGGGTTTGTAGGGATTGGTGTGGGTTATGTCAGGTTGCAGATCCTGGGTGTTCTGGAGGTGACGAAGTCTGCGTTTGAGGTGGTGTAAGGGATCGGATGTTGGTGGTGTGGCAGGGGGTTGCACGTGGTGTCAGAGCGGGAGGAGGAGGGGCAGTTCGCCGAATATTCTCTCGTGCAGTGTGATGCCGTCCTTGCATGGGTATGTGTTCATCCCCCATTGTATGATTTTTACATAGGATGGCCAACCCTCATTTTGTGTTTGTTGTATGCGTGTATGGATTTGTTTCATTGGGTATGGTGGCTCCTCTCACAGATGCTGTTTCCCTGTGGCCAGTAGGAGGAGGAATGAGAGATAGCGAACCCGAAAGTTTGGGCCCATTGTGTCATTATTTCACTTGTGAATTCCGGTGCACTGTCGGCATGGAGAGCTTGGGGAATGCCGAAATATGGAAACATGTGGCGTAGTAGGGCGTTTGCTACTGCGAGCACATGATGTTCTTTTGCAGGGCAGGCTATGAGGAATTTAGAATACGTGTCGACAAAGGTGATGATGTATCTGTAGCCCGATTTGGGTGGTAGTTGGCCAACAATGTCGACCGAGAGGAGCTGCCATGGTTTGTTGGGTTGGATGTGTCCTGATGGGCCTGCAGTTTTAGTGGTGTCCTTCCCCAGGGCGCATGCCCAGCAGGCTTGCACTACTTGTTTTGCGAGCTGGGAGGGGTTGGGTGTCCAGTAGGTGTCATTGAACACCTGTGTGAGTTTCTTTATGCCCAGGTGGATCCTGTTGTTGGAGTGCAAGTGTGTCATGACGTCTTGGGAAGTGGCTGAATCTAGAGCAATGTGTCCGGAGGGGGTGTGCAGGTGATCTCCCTGTTGTTGGAGTTTGGAGAAAGTGTGCTGGGGGATCCAATTTGGTATGGTTTTGTCTAGCCACTGTTGTAGGAGTGTTGGGGCATTGTTGGCGTTGATGGGCAGCCTGGAGAGTGCGTCTGCGTTAGCGTGGAGTTTGCCAGGCCAGTATGCTATGTCAAAGCTGAATTCTTCTAGTGTCTCTCTCCACCTGATGATTTGAGTGTTGTTTGTTTCTGACTAGCGTAGCCACTGGAGTGACTGCTGATCCGTGATGCTGGTCACATGATTTCCGGATAGGTAGGCTCGGAAGTGTTCTAGTGCCCAGATGATTCCGAAGCATTCTTTTTTTGTGGCTGTGTAGTTTTTTTTCGGCTTGGTTGAGAGTCCGACTGGCGCAGGTGGTTATGTGCTCTCGTCTATCTTGCACTTGTGCAAGGACGGCCCCAATTGCCACGAGGGAGACGTCTGTGTATAGTCGGAAGAGTAAGAAATAATTTGGAAATGCGATGACTGTAACGGTGACTAATTTGTTCTTGAGGGTTTGGAAGGCATCTAGTCATTCTGGTGTCCAGGTAAATGGTTCGCCTTTTTTTGTTAGGTCGTGGAGGGGCTTGGCGATATTGGCGAAACCTTTGACGAAACGCCTGTAGTAGGAAGCGAGGCCAATGAATGCTTGCACCTCATGCACATCACTAGGGATGAGGATGTCTGCGGTTGCCTGCAATTTATCTGGATCTGGTGCGATGCCCTGCATGGAGATGGTGAGGCCAAGGAAGGAGACGGAGCGTTGAGCTAGGATGCATTTGGTAGGTTTGAGTTTGAGTCCCGCTTGTTGTATTCTTAGGAAGACCTTTTTAATGCGATGTAGGTGGTCGGGCCAGGTTTGGCTGAATACGATGACGTCGTCTAAGTATGCCAGGCATATCTCCCAGGTGAGTCCGCCAAGTACCGATTCCAAGAGGTGGGAAAAGGATGCTGGGGCGTTACAGAGGCCGAAGGGCAGCACGTTGAATTCGTAGTGCTTGCCATTGTTGTGGAGAATGTGGTCTTGCCCTTGTCTTCAGGGTGGACAGGCACTTGCCAATATCCCGACTGAAGGTCGAGGGTGGAGAACCATGATGCCCCATATAGGGAATCGAGGGAGTCATCTATATGGGGTAGGGGTGTGGCATCTTTGGTGATGACATCGTTCAGCTGTCTGTAATCGATGCAGAAGCGTGTGTTGCAGTCCTTTTTTTTTTTTTTTTTTTCTTGACCAAGACAACAGGGGATGACCATGGGCTAGTAGATGGAGAGACTACACCAGCATTGAGCATGTCCTGGACCTGCCGGTCTTCTTCTGCCCTTTGGTTCAGCTTTTTTCTTCCGGATGGTTGCCGTATGGGCAGTCCTGTTGTATGTATCTCGTGGGACAGGTATGTTGTATGACCGATGTCTGTGGGTCCTGTGGAGAATATGTCTTGAAAGTCCAGGAGGAGTTGTTGGAGAAAGCTGGCTTGATGTGGGTTGAGTTGGTCTGGGATTGGGGGTAGGATGGTTGTGGTGGCGGGCTGGGGGGTGGGGTTGCGGCATGGTTCTGCATCTTCCATGTCCCCTACAATGAGGCCTTTTGGAAGGGTGAGAGGGGTGTTGGAAATGTTGGCCACTCATATTGCGGTGATGCTGGGGGGGTAGGAAGGTGGGGGACTTGAGACAGGCGACGGATTCTCCTGCTAGTGGGGTTGGGAAGAATAAAACGGAGTTTCTGCAGGGGCGAAGGAGTTGTAGCCATGCTTCGTGTCGGGGAGGAATGGTGAGGGTGGAGGATATGGTGGCAGGGAAGGTTGTGGGTGTGGGCTTGGTGTGGATGGGGACTTGGGGGTTGTTGGTGGGGTTGGGGGGGAGCGGAGGGGTGGTTGGTGGGGCATGTGCATGGTGGTTGGGTGGTTTTGCTTGGTGGTTTCCTGAAGTGAAGATGGCGTTTATAGCAGTCTATGCTGGTTTGGAGTTTCTGGAGGAGGTCCAAGCCCAAATAACCATGGGGGAAGGCATTGGCTCAATCGGTAGAGAGGTGGCCTGCAGTCCTAACGGACCCAGGTTCAAATCCCCGCTGGGGCAGGGAACAGTTTAAGGATCTAAATTTCATTAAATTAGGCTTTACTGATCTACCAGAAGACCCGCCGACATGTAAAAATACCCCCACTAATACCAATACACCAGTCCTGTATGAGACAGCCCGAGCATGAAGTGGTGACATGTACAGGTGTATGGTATGTAGGAGGACTGCTGGGCCTTGATAGCAGGGTGTGAAGCCTATGCCCAGAGTCGGAAACATTAAAAAAAAAAAAAGTTGGAATTGAACACTATGAATCTGTGATCGGTGGAGACGTTTTGGTGGGTTTTGGCCAAGAGTGCCTTTGTTTCCCCATGGATGGGCAGGGGCCCGTTCCCCGCGTCTACGAGGTGGGCGGTGGTGGGGAGTAGGGGGCCGAAAGCTGAGGCATGACAGGAGTAGAAGTGATGGTATAGGCATGATCTGGCTGCTCTCATGTCAACCAGAAGCCTTGCTTGTATCCTGTTTAAGCTCAATTTGTCATAGACCGGAGGACGGTATTTGTGTGATGTGGCCCCCACCACCGTGGGGAGGCGAGGGGGCGGGCTCAAAACTCCAGGTGGGCCGGTGTGAGCTCCTCGCCGGGTTCTGGTTCCCCGGAGTCGGAGTAGTCCTTTGTGGGGGTATATTCGTCCTGGGGCTCGTCATCTCTGAAGGAGACTTTGCGCCGCCCTTGGTTGTTTTTCTTGTGTCAGGATGCTTTTAGTTGTTTACATATGTTGTGAATGGGGCATCTATTGTTGCATGCCAAGAATTCCCATGGATTGATGGATATTACTTTGTTAGTGTCTCTTGTGGTCGGGCACCTTTTGTTGGGGAGGGCCTGTGGGATGGGAGGTGATGTTGGCTGCATGGTGAGGCTGGGGATTAGCTGGGGCTTTTGATGGGGCGGCTTGTTGGTCGGGACTCGACTGAGTGCTCTGATGTGTTGGGGATTTGGGCGGGCAGCGAGGAGGCGGCTAACCAGTTGGATATCTTTGTCAAGATCTCACGAGGTGTCATGGATGCTAAAATACTCTCTGACGTTGCTGGGAGGATCCTAATGAGGGTGTTGAATGTGTGTATGTCCCAGGTGGCTGTGTCTGCCCCTGGGCAGCGGTGACGAGTCGCCTGTCCTGGATGATTGTATCATCTAGGTTGCCGTCATAGGTAAGGGCGTCTAGTTGTGATAGGGCGACGACCTTTCCCAGTGATGGGTCGGCAGCTTGGGTGACTATGCTCCTAAATTGAGCCCATATCAATTCAGGGACAATTTTTGTAGAGATGCATGAGACATTTTCCCAAGTGTGGTAAAGTGACTGCTATTTTTTCCTTGTCGTGTTCAAAGCCTATGTTTAGTATGGGTTCGATCATACACGTGTATGTGTCGATATCATGTTGGTCGGGGTCAAGTCTTTTTTTTTTTTTTTTTTTATGTGTCCGACTCTGGGCATAGGCTTCACAGCCTGCTATCAAGGCCCAGTCGTCCTCCTACAATCTACATGTCACCACTTCGGCGCTTAACACCCACCGTCCATATTGAATACATGCTAGGGCTGTCTCATACAGGACTGGTGTATTGGTATTAGCGGGGTCATTTTTACGACATGTCGGCGGGTCTTCTGGTAGATCAGTAAAGCCTGATTTAATGAAATTCAAATCCTTAAATTGTTCCCTGCACCAGCGAGGATTCGAACCTGGGTCCCACGGGACCGCAAGCCAACTCTCTACCAATCGAGCTACCGCCTCAAGTCTTGGCATGGGTATGTGCGTTTTGGTGGCCATCTTGACACTTTCCCTTATTGTTCCTTGGTGTTCTATTTTAAAAACTGGGTCGAGAACCACCGCTTGCCACCAATGTTATGCTCTGTGTTTTATGGCACGACTTCTTGCTCCGTAAAACACAGGCTCAAACCTCAGGTTTTCTGCTGTGTTTAATGGCGCGACTTCTCACACCATAAGCCACAGGCACAAGCTTTTTTGGGGTCCTTGTTGCACGACCGGATTAGAACATATACCAAAGGAACAGGGCAAAAACGCAGGCAAACCAGTGTTGCACTTATATTAACCAGACTGACGGACACAATACAATATAGAATATTTCATGTGGCACTTACAGAATCCCTTACAATACATTTAAGGCAACACCCAATATAGCAGTGTGGCACACGGGGAGATATAAGTCTGTGGCTCACTAGGTGTCCTAATTGGGGCTGCATGTAGAGTTCTGGTCTTTTTCTGGCCAAATAACAGTCCTTCACTATATTTCCCTCGTACCACTATGGGGACACTGAACCTTTATACTGGCATGAGTTCACTGAGAGTCACTGAGGAGGTCACTGTTTATTTCACTTCACGAACTGGGGCATGTGGGAGGTACGAGAGGATGTCACTCACATTGGGGTGCACAGGGGTCGCTCTGGGAAGGAGGAACTTCACAAGGGACCAGTTTCGCTGGGGAGTATTATGACGGGAGGAAACACAGTTCGGGTGGGGTGTCAGGAGGAAGGGGACACTCACGCTCTCAGGAGGTTCAGGTGGCGGCCCTGTGTAGGAGGAAGGCTGGCAGGAGACAGTGGGATCACCCCACATCAGGGACGCCCAGTAGGCATAGTGGGAGGCTCGACTCGGGTTCGCCGGGAGGTGGCCTCGGGAGTAGTCAGGCCAATGGGACTGGGGCCGACCAGGGCCAAGAGGTGGGCGGCCCTACGTATGGCTCGGGACGTCGTCGGGGTGCGGAGGGCGCCTTGGGACCCAGATGAGCCCGGGGAGGAGGGCGTGCCCCTCAGTGACTGAGGACTGTGGTCTCGATGGGGTGAGGAGGCCGTCAGGAGTCGCCTGTGGCCACGGTGTCCCGGCGAGTCCGTCAGCATCAGCGGCTGGGGCGGGGACGGCTGGACAGACTGGATCCCCACGACAGGTCCGCTCCACGCACTCTGCCACGACGAATCTGTAAGGGAGAGATCTCCACCCCAGGTAGTGTGAGGGGAGGTAGAAGGGCGTCTCACTCGGCCACAGGAGGGTTGGGCCAAGCCAGAGACTCACTCCTCTACAGGAGCCTCCGGCTTCGTGGAGGAAGGGGAGCCTGGACTCACTCCCTTAGCTTGGCAGGTCCTACAGGCACCGCCGCAACTCCACGCCGGGGAAGGAGGAGATCTGGCGGATGCTCCTAGGGCCTGACAAGTCCTGCGGACGTTGCCGAGGCGCCTTGATGAAGGGAAGGAGGAAAGGGATCCGGCGGATGCTCCTTCAGCCCGACAAGTTCTGCGGACATTGCTGAGGTGCCTCTCGTTCCGAGGGTGGCAGGAGGGAGAGCTTAGGCAGACACTCTCGGCTGGGAAGGTCCAGCGGACACTACCACGCTCCTGCTGAGGGTCTGGTGCAGCCGCAGAGTACCCTGGCAGGTGACTCCGCTATGGCAGGTCCAGTGGAAGCTGCCAAGGCTCTGCTCCCTGTCTTAGGACGGGCAGGAGAGATCCGATGGACGTAACCGTGCCTTTGCTCCTGAAGGTGGGTGGCAGAAGAGGAAGAACCGGAGGTCACTCCCACTCCTGCAAATCCAGCGGATGTTACTGGGCCATTGCATGGGGCTGCTTGAAGGTAATTCCCACCCCGAGCCTGGTGATGGTTGTTATGGACGGAGAGTAATGTCTCTGGCAGTGGCGGCACCATGATTTTCAAAGTGGGGGGGCAAATGGAGGGCAAGGGAAAATGTTGGGGGGGCAAATATGTATTCATGACGAGCACTAAGCACAAGAAAAATTAGGTGGGGTCCAGGGGCCCACCTTAGGGCCCCTGGTGGGATTCAGGGGCAAAGCCCCGGTGTTGGCCCAGGGGGCGAAGCCCCCAGAAGCTCTGAGCATGTAGCATTTTGAATGATAAAAAAAAATTCAAGTTTCAGGATAGGTTGTTTTTTTGTTTTTTTTTAGTGCATCAAACAATCTTAAGCCTAGCTCGCAGCAAGGAGTGGGGTTGGAGCATTTAGGAGTTACTTTAGGAGGAGGTTTTAGAAGGTTTTATGCATACCGACCCAGGACCAAACACTGACTAAGAAACCTGATGATGCCACAACCTAGAGTGGTTGACGATAATGGGCAAAACAGGATAACCTCTTGTCTATCATAATGCCTCTCAATTAACATTCCCAAATCTATTTATTTTGTGATTGTTGGGACAAATCATATAAGTGGTCTTGCCTGGTCATTTTCCTTCTTGTATTGCCTATATTTTCTTTATTATTTTCTTTTTAGTTGTACTGGATCTAACTGGGCGGGCAAAGATTCTGACTGGGGGGGTATTTGCCCCCCATGCCCCCCATTTTTGCCACCACTGGTCCCCGGACTGCCATCTCGAGTCTGGTCCGGTTGCGGGAAGGAGGAGCTTATGGGAGAAGGGGAGGTGGGCCGTTGTGGCCCGGAAGGCTGAGTCACCTGCCAGGTGTCCCCTGGTAAGGTGGTTGTTGCCTCCCCGTCACGGTTGGTGGGGGTGTCGTCCTTGGGGCGCATTTTATTAACCATTACAAAGAACAATTTTTTTTTTAAATGCAAGGAAGAAGGAACCAAAGGCCAGGGCCCGCATACGGTTCCTTCCAAAAAAAAGTAAAAACAATACAAAAGAGAGCCAAATTCAAGATCCAATCATTTCGAGATGCCTGCACACACTGCGTTTGAAAGATTGGAGATCATAGGAAGCAGGGAATACAGACAGAGGGAGACAGTTCCAGAGTTGACCAGTTGCATAAATGAAGGACTGGGAGTAACGGTTAACTCTTCCATTAGAGAGTTGGACAGAAAAGGGATGAGAGTTTGTTGCTAAACGGGTACTACGTGTCCGTCGTAGAGGTGGAGGGATGCAAGCAGACAGTTCAGAGGAACAGTGACCATTGAAGTAGAGTAGCGATAGAAGAGAGATAAAGTAGTAAGATAGTGTTTTGTTAAATGTAACAGTCGTGTTTGATTTCCCCACATATTTAGTACACTTTTGCTACTCCACGTTAACACAACTTTTTATATTAATCACGAGTGGTACTTAAGCCAGCTTTTGGTATTAATCCTTAAATCCGTTGTGCTAGCTAGGAGTTTGGCTCAGCCAAGATCCTGTTTATTATTATTATTATTTTTTGAATGTTAAGGGGAGAAACTAACTTTCTCAGAGGCTAACAGTACAATAATACAGCCTACTTGAGCGTTTAGTCTCTGCTGTGTACTGTTGAGAAAGTCTATAAATTCTCGACTCTAGAGAATTGGCGAAGTAAGCCAGCATAAAAGTGAAATCGCTACTTGATTTCACGAGTCTATTCTCTCGTAATAATCGACTCGATAGTCATTCCTAGCACACATAGCTATACATTGTATACTCTGTTATACAATATTTCACTTTCCCCCTGACAGGCACCACATGTGTGAACTCATAGTGGCAGGGATCTTTGACCTCTTTTTCTCTTCTTCTGGTCCTGAAATTCCTCTCTTCGGTCAATTCAAATAGTTTTGGAACAAAATTGACACAGACTCCTTCGATCCCTACCATGATGACCTAGATGAAAAATCTCAGTCGTGGATTGCCAACAGAGCCGAGGACATTGAACACTTCATACTCAACCACATGGATCGAGCGCAACCCCGTGATGACTACCTTGAGCTCCTCCAGCTGTCTTTGGTTTTCCTCGGCAAGAAGTCAGCACGGATGACCTTTCACCGTCCAGGTGCCTATCACAGAGAACGTTGGATGGCCAAAGGCCTTTACTGCCTCAAGATCTTCCTTTTCAGAAATCAACTGAAAGGATGCAGCCTCCTTCCCCTTCACATGGCATCAAAAGGAGGACATCAAACACATCTGTGTCTTCCTCGTCACCATCTATGTGATGCACTGGCTTGAAGCCCCAAATGCTGTTGACACTCCAATCAGTGACCTCAATCTCCTGAAGAAGATTGAAGAATTCAAAGAGGTGGATCCCGTTGTAGCAAAGAAGGCACAGGACAAAGTCAAAAGCCACCTCTGGTACCTCAGTGAGGACCTGGCTCCACTAGCCATGTATTCTGACAAAGTCTCTGCTAAGGAAAAGCAGGAAATGCTGAAAAATACGACCACAGCACTGCCGAGGAAGAAGGGTCTGCGCCGTTTGAACATGAAGACGTTGATAAGGCATCAGATCTGAGGATCTCGAAGTCTGTCACCCAGAAGTCGAAAAATCTCTTCCTGTGTTTGAAGCTGGATACTCCGACAAACATCAATGACCTCTGCCCCATTCCTGAAGTCATGGCCCACCTCAAAGTGGTCAGTGAGGCTGCTGAGTGGACAATCAAACTGGCAATGGACTACAACAGTGGTTTGACGAAGACAGAAGAAGAACGACAGCTGATCTTCCATGCTGTGCAGCACCACAGAGCCCTCTACGACTCGACCAAAATATCTCACATGTAATAAACTGATTATGCTTGTTGTATAGCCCAGAAATATTGTTTCTTTTTGTACCACATTGTTTATTTTTACCTTTCTTCGCCATACCCTTCACGTACTCAGATCAGTTTGATTTACAGAATGCAGGGGTAGTGAGGCACGACTTTGCATTGATAAAAAAAAAACGTAAATTTTTGCTTGAATGCTTTGTTTGTAAAGTGGAATAGATTGCATACTTTGCTCACCTAAATATC
>JAGKTI010005397.1:0-17634 GCA_018397915.1 Birgus latro | reverse complement strand
CGGATTCGCTTCCCGCCAAAGTTGTAAAAACTTTGGTAAGCGTTCACCAAGCCACTGACCACTTTGGCGGACACAAGGGGTGTTCTGGTGGAACCAGTGTCGCATACTAGTATGCTTGCACCCAGTCGGCTTAAGTTCACAGACTACACACACATCCAAAGCCACTTCAGCACAACAGTTACACTCACAAGCACTTTTCACCCTACATGCAGTCTCTACCAGACAGCCTAAGCCACTGGGTAGAGATACATGGCTTAATAAACAACAATAGTATACGGTTAGCATACACTTACCCAAGGAGGTACTCTCATGGATACCATGGAAGTGAACTGTGACCATTAGCTTTGGTATAGTCACTGTTAGCACTGGTACGGGCAGGAAGTTTTACCATAGATATACTGCGGGAGTCCGGAACTGCAACATAGCTTACTCTGTCTGCACTACTCTAACTTCATCTTCCCCCGAGCCCTGCCACAGTGGATTTTTTTTTTTCTCACTCAAAAGACTCAGCTAGCAACTCGCCTAAGGTACTTGTATCTTTATGCCCCGAAAACAGATAACAAACTTATACTGGGACTGACTTGAGGAAGATTCAGAACCGGAAGAGCATTTATTATGCTAGGACTGTGAATTGTAAAGTGAATGAATGACGCTGTAAAAGAGAGAGAGAAGTTGTTAAGGTGATTAATAATGCAAGACTGAAGTTGACAGGCGGCGAAAGGCAGTGGGAATACTCGTATGGGATGTCTGTATTCAAGGTAAGGGTAAAAAGGTAACACCTAACCCTTTACCATCTTTACACATGAATGTAGAAGAGCTGAAGGCTTGGCTATGAATTCCAGATCACTTCAGCATTAGGGAACCGGCCTAATGACTTTTAGATTATTAAAAAAAAAAAAAAAGGCCGCCTGTTTGATTCGAGAAGAGGCGCGTTTGTCCACGCTCTCCTTCAGCTCGAAATGTCTGCCAACCACGTCATTGTAGTGAGTTCACAGGTGACTAAAAGTGAGCGAGTGAAGGAAAAAGTGTGAAATGTAGTAACAAGAATATGGATGAAGGGATTATGAGAGAATCGTTTCGGTTAATATGAAAGTGGAAATACAAATGTGTGTGCATGTCAACCCCGACAGATGATAGAAAAGTGAGAGGTCGTGGACAAATGTTGAATTATGTTTAGATACTTCTAATCTAAGTGATAGGATGATCCTGATGGATGACCTGAAAATTGGCATTGGATGGTTTTCAAGTGTCAGGAGTGAATTAAACTGGAAATGTTTTGGTGGGCATCCGTGCTGGAAGGGAGTTGTCTGTTGCAGCACCCTTTTTCAGTACTAATTAATATAAAAGTATAAATGAAGGGTAGAATGAAGAATGCTAGGTGAACGGTTGAACAGAAGGCAACGTCTGACTTAGTGTGTATGAAAGAAGTTACTGAAGAGAGGTTGTAGGTATGTTAGCAGTTAAAGGAACTGGAAATGGATTATCAGTCCGCTATGTAGTTTTATCGATTATTAAAGTTGTAGACAAAGGACAGCATTATAAGGAAACAGCAGGTGAAGGTATTTAGGGTGCAGTTGTGTGAAGAGGAATAAAAGAATTTCAGTGAAAGAGAGGCAGACGGTTTAGGTACGGTAGTTTTGAATATACTGTACAGAAGTCAATGCCACAGAGGAAGTAGAGAGACTACTAGAGGAGGTTGGTAGCGCGGTATGTGATGGGCGTGGTGGAATTAACAGATGAGTTAGTGGCATAAGTGAGAGTAGCAGTAGATGGTAAAAAAAAAAAAAAAAGGCATACAAGGAATAATGTAAAAGGAAAGGAGATAAACAGGCAGAGGGATATGAGAGCGAGGAATATGTGCGTACGAGTATAAATGGTGGGATGCAAAAAGAATGGTACGGGAAATTCAGAAGAAGACAGATGAGGAGTTTGGCATACTCTTAAAAAACAAGTCGCAGAACAATAAAAAGCTGCTTTGTAATGAAATAAAGTCAGTGGTGGACATGTCGGCAGCAGAGCAGTGCTGGTAGAGGGTCCGTGGACTGAGGTAAGAGAAATGGAGAGACCACTTCATTCAGCTGCTAAATGTGAACCAAGGATATCGGGAAACATCGTGACCGTGTGGTTCATTAGACAAGGAAGATGCATGTCAGGACTGCCATGTCTATAACACCTCCGACATCTGAACCTTCTTGTTGCCCGAAATTCTAAATGCTCTGAATTGTGCCTCTTACAGATTTAGCCTAAAATTTCAGTCAATATATAAACTGCAAGGGAGGCATGAAGATTAAAGTTTTTTACTCTAGTTCGCAGGAGCAACCGTAAAGCTACTGCGTCACTGTTTGATATTTATTTCCTCCTTTTCAACAGATTTTACTACTATAAGATAAATGATTCAGTACCAGCTCATCTCATCTAAGGCTGATTGAAGTGGAAGGGGAGGGTAATAACTGATACGTTGTCCCCCCTCCCCTGTATAAAAACTGAAGGGGGAAAGTCTCCCCCAAACCCCCTCCCCTCGGCAATCGACGCCGGTAGAGAAGAGGTATTTTTAGCAGCGAAAAACTCAATACATGAAAATGCTTCAGGGATGGATGGTGTGAGTGAAGAAACGTTGTTACTGGGAGAGAAGGCACTGATGCATTGGACCTGGATGCTGTGTGAAGTAGATTAACCTGGACGCAGGGAAATTACATAATGAGTGGAAGTTATGATCGAAACGTTGTAGATGAGAATGGATAAGAGATGGGAATATGGAAACGACAGGAGTATCTGCCAGTTAAGTGTAGTAGGAAAGGAGTACGACTGAGTGCGGAATGAGAGGGTAAAGGCAGTTACATACGAGTTTTAGTTGATATGTGGACAAATCTGATGTGTGGACGGGGAGGGCAGGGTGTTGTTTCAGACATTTGTACGAAGATACATGGGAGCATAAATAACATGAACACTGGATTGGACACTGATTCACTGATCTGCAGTAATGGCCCCCAAACCTAAAAATGATCCTTCGCATTGTCTTCATCATCATGGCTTGTAGTCAACAGAAGTCAAATAAAAATAACGGTGTTGCACAAAAACAAATGTATCTATCACAAATATTTCAATGAGAGCAATTGAACGTCATTGTACAATACATGGTATGTCAACTCTTTTTCACACCTGTTAGCTTGCGCCGCTTATCGTCACTTTGTGACCTTCACACTTCACCATACTGAGGAGCATTAAAGCAAACATTGACTCAATTTGAAAACACAATTGGGAAAATTATTATCAGGTAAGTTACACAGATTATTCCAGCAGTAGAATATCAAATGTTGGAGAATCTTTGTAAGTAATTTGATGAAAATATTTGGTACTGTTTTGTGCAATGATTCTGCATCAACCCCCATGGCCCAGATTGGTGACTAGTAAGTACGTCATTGATGTGGTGCACAATAAATACACATGAATTACAGAGATCGCTAAAAAATTACAAAACACACAATTGACCCAAACCAGTTTTTAAATTAGCTTTCATGAGGTGTCATAGCCAAAGCTGCAAGTGTCCAGCCTTACTGGAGGAAAACAAATAGTGTAGGTCCTGAGCTGGGTGTTGTAATTTTCTTTGACTTCCTCCACATCTGGATATTTTTCAGTCATAAATTTCAGGAACAGGCTTCGCTGATTAGGGCAGTGGCGATGAAAGTGTAGGTAAAATATTAATATGATAATAAATACATTGTGCCTTCAGTTTAGTAGTATTGTTGTTCACCCTAACATGTTTCTCACCTAGTCCACAGATACTCAACAAGGCTTTCTTACACACGCGTGACTCAGTATTATTATACTTTATTGTATAAGTCACAGTATCACTGTCTGGGACTTTGCAGGTGTACTGGTACAATATTTGGTTACTGAGTGATTGCCGGTACAGTATGCCGTTTATTTTAGTCAGCAAGACCCAGGCAATTGTCTATCTCTGCCTCAATTACAGCAAAGCATCCATTATTACATGCATGCCCTATTTTACGCTGTGAGACATTTTCCCCAGTGTCGTGACTGACGAATGCCTTACAGAATTACAAAATACCTCCACTTTGTCGACTTTCCCTTCTCATTCGGACATTCCTCGCTTTTTTTCTTACGTTGGAAAGTTTCTGATACCTCAACTCCTATCTCCTCATGCAAAGACACATTGTTGCTTCCACTCATAATGCCTATTATTGTCGTTAAGTCAGTAAATAATAGTAAAAACACCGGAAGATACACTCACTACTGTAAGCTTAGTGCATGGATGGAACACTCTGATTGGTCTGCTGATCATAAAAGCGCGGCGATTGGCTCCCGGATTGAAAGCTGCTCACTCAGTGGGGGAGGAATGGAGGATGTCAGAGGCAGCCAGTGGGAGGGAGCATACTGATGAGAAGAGAGGTGCGCTCATTGGGATTTTCAACCATAATGATTGATTCATCCTCAGATCATGTAGGGATGGGGGAAGACAGTGCTATACTGCTCTGGGACCATTCCTGCAGCGGCGGGAGCGCGCGTCTGAGAAGTGTCCAATCCAGTGTTTATGTTATCTGTGATGGGCGTAAACTGTTTGTAAGCGAATAGTAAGTTCTTTGTAACAATTATGAATCGAGAGAAGGCACGTCATTCCACTGAGGAAGATCACTGTACACGCAGATTGGGTGGCTGATACATTATTCAAAGCCATGCAGAGTATGTATTGAGTGTGCAAAAGCAGCTGTGAGATTGAATGATGCGTTGCAGGACTCAACAAAACTTTGGATTAAACAGGGCTGAGTCATGCCACATGTCGTTTCTGTTTATATACGTATATATATAAAACAGAAAGTATTCATCTGAATGTGTGTGTATGTGTGTGTGTCCTCTATGGAAATCGTGAGGAATGCATACAGAACTCTCTAAACAGCTCCAATAGGTGTAACTTTTTACGGACGAGTTTAAATGTGTACATTACAGTTACGAAAGTGTCCACCCTAGTGGGCACGATTAGATCTAATTAGATCTAATCGTCATCATAGTGGAAATATGGTAGCCAGTTACCATTGAGTTTATTACTTCTACAACCATATCATTATTAGCTACAACGGGTCAAATGGGTGGACAGATTGGTGGGGTGGGCAGGGCGGGTGGGATGAATTGGCAGGGTTGGTGGGTGGGTGGGTAGTGGAAAAATTGGTCCAGGGTAGGAATAAGTTCATGGGGAATATATCCCTGGGGAAATGGGCCCAAAGAGGAACATAAGTTCAGTGGGTAAAATGGGACTCCGGGAGTCTTCTCCCACAGGGAGAGTGGCTTTCCAGGGGCGCAAGCAATGCTGGTATGCATGATCATAGGGTTTTACCCGGGCAACGCCGGGTACCCCTGTAAGAGGATCGATAATTGTAGACTACACTGACTGACAAACGAAATGCTTTACTGTTACCCAGCAAACCATTCACTGCGCTAAGTGGTAACCATATTAGCAAAGGGCGATTCACCATTAAGGATTAAGGTGCTGCAATCGGATGAGTCCGCAAGGGTTTACATCAGAGGGAAGGTTGGGGTTTATTGCTCACAAATGCTACTCAGGGAAGAGTGAGGCTGGTCGCCCTCGCCTTAGATGCCGGGACTGAGCAGCCCACCTGGTCCTTACGCCCTGGTGGATAGTAAAGGACTGAGTAATGAATGGATAGATATATATGAAAGAGAAGAAAGTGAGGATACTTGGTAGGAGAGAGGTTCTAAAGAGAAGAGGTAGTTAGTGGGAACTGTTTGTGCTTCGGCTTGCAGGTGATGTACTACTGATTGTGGATGAAGATTTTAGATGGAGTATGATAGAGGAGTTTGGTAATGTGTATGAAACAACGAAGAGAAGAGCAATACGATTGTCTTTGAAAGAGGCACAATGATTAAATAATGAGGTGAAAGTGGGTCAGGTATGGTAAAAGAAAATGTGCGGTATTCAAGTATTTAGACAATGTTCATTACAAGGCAGTCATATGGAAGATAACTTTAAGGAAACAGTGCAACATGCAAGGAATATGAGGGAAAAGCATTGAGAACAGGAACAAGAAACTGAGATGTAAACATGGGAGTAGAGAAAGCCTTGCATGATTCATGTTAGATTTAACATTAACATATACTGTAGTAGTGAATCACAGATGATGATTAAGAGACAACCGGGACTGGGTGACGGATGGATGGAGAGACTGTAGTGTGACTTGGAGGTGCAGATGGATATATGAAACGGTCCACGATGAATTTGGTGTATAGACTGATGGTGCGGGAAAAATAAGGATAAATATTCTACGGAAATCCGTCAGTATGGAGTGAGTTTGTGGCAAGTAAACGACTGAAGAGCTGAGAGAAAGGACAACCGAGAACAAGATGGAGAGATCAAGAGGAAGGGAACAATCACGTCGTGGGAAAAGAGATCGTGTTCAAAAGGAAAAGAAATACAGTACCTGAAAGTCCCTTTGACCAGGACATATTCAGACAGTATATGGAAAAATTAAGAGTGCACATAAATGCTAACATATATCTAACCTTTAAGTAATTAGTTTTCTGCTATCCAGGAGTAAGAAATGACAAAAACGACCGTACGCTTAGAAATGATGACATCCCGGAGCCGATGTTGGAACGTAAGGATACTGCCAGTGGAATGTCAGGATGTTAGGTTAACGTTGAGGCGGCGGCGGGTACACCCTCACACATTCCCCAGTCCCTCTTGGCTAGCCTTCCCCAGCCCCATGACTCTTACCGATTTCAACGTTTATGATATTGTCTTCACAACACGGACTACATGCACTAAAATGGGCCAAGACTTCAGGCAATGATTAGAATAATAGTAATAATTATAATAATAATAATAATAATTATTATTATTGTTGTTGTTGTTGCTCTTGTTAACCATTACCCCCTCCCCCCCACACACAAAATGCTCAAGTATATCCTCTATACCAGTTCTGTTATCTACACATGGCATGTTAACTGTCGAAGGGACGACAACTATTTCCTTCCTGCCAGCTTCGGGCAGTATAATTCAACTTATGAAAGTTCTCCCGTGGGGTTCGTGAAAGTTATGCCCACCTTTAAACCTCGAGATGTTTCCCTTAAGGTGAATAAACTCATTTGTAACTAGCAAGCATAACAAGAGAAAGGCATCATCGTACTGAAGGAGTTCCTAGTCTATTTTGTCATTCATGCTATTTCGATATTAGCGAGATATACAGTTGATACTCGCATAGTACAAGAAAATACTGAGGTGTAATGTGACAGACAAATCACTAAGAAAGAGGTGCTAGCGAATTCCCTAAACCCAGGAAAATATATACGGTGGCTCGCCCCAACATTTCCCCTCTTGACACCTAATCTCTTTTCTCCTTTGATGCTATAAATAATTATGTCGCCAGTCCTGTCTTTCCAGCCCCCCTTCCACACACACATACACACACACACACGGGCACGAGAGTCCGTGTTTGTTTGTTTGCTTCTTTGAATCTCTGCTTGTGTGTGTGTGTGTGTGTTTGTGTGTACGCGCGCGTGCATGCTTGCTCCCGTGCTTCCGTGTGTGTGTGTGTGTGTGTGTGTGTGTGTACATTTTGATGCCAAGCACCATCTCCACACTTGCAATATTTTGTTACGGTGCATGACTGATATGTGCAGTTTAGGTAAAGGCTAAATTAGCAACTAAAATGGAAGGTAATATTCGTGCTAAGAGTGATGATGGTGTCAGCCCAGCTTCCCGAGTGGAGAAATTTCATGACTGACTCTCCTCTGTTGCTGGTGGTCGTAGTGATGATCATCATTCTGTCTGGCCGAGCAGACCCATCAGCCAGAGCAAGCAGTCGCTCTGACAGCGCTTTACCACAGGGAGGCGTGGAGAATAGTATGGAGGTCTGGTTCCTGGATGGACACCGCATTTGCCTCTCCACCCTGTTAACAAGGGAACCATAGCAGGCTTCCCTTCGCCCTATAAATTGGTTATACGGTTACCGCTCAGTGTTGTAAATGGTTTCTCTAAGTTGCAGGACACCATTATGCTTGTCACTCATCGAAGACCACAAAGTGTCAGGAACGAAAGGGAGACGTGGGAAGAGAGGGAAACAGACACAGAGATAGAATAAGAAACGAGAAGGAGGAGGTAGGCAGCACTACATCAAGTGAGTGGATGATAGTCGCCTCCACCTACCACCTCCTTCTCTCTGTAAACTCCGTCAGCGTCGATACGTAACTAATCCCAGACTGAATGTGGCCATCGCCTGGTATCTTGAATATTGCTCATTTTTGCATTTATTTCGTCATACGACCCGCTGTTGTTACAGTGATATCATATGAAGGCTTTAGTTACTGAGAAGTATACATATGCAGGTTACTCTGACCTTAACCTATTTCACCACTTCATTAAGCTAGTGAGTAGTCCAATACCTTTACTGTTATTGGATCATAATTCAGAAAATAGTTCATTTGCTTCTCAAGGAACTCAGTGTACGAGCATATCAGCAACGTGTTTACTTTCTTCTTCCTCTTCTTGACGCTGCGCATTGCTATAAACCTTCACTCATCTACACCATCACCCAATACATAATATTCATCCTCACAGGGTGCACTGCGTCTGTCATGCCACACCAGCCTTTGTCAGTACGGTCCGTCCTTCCACCCCCTCTCACCCCAGATTGATTCCAACGTCTCCCTTTCCATCAGGTAGCCGGGAGAAATTTTTGACACAGGCTTTCACACCGCCAATACAGCCCCGCATACAATCCCCATCTTTCCAGGATAGGCAGTACTCCACAACCTTTCCCCAGCACTCCCTCCTCCCCCTCCTTCCTCTGACCTTTTTCTGGCCTAGCTTGCCCTCGCAACTAAACCTAACTTTCTAACCAATGCATATCTTTCTAAACTACCTTACTAACGTGGCATAACCTTCCTAACACTTCGACCCTCACTTCTTATGTTGCCTGGGTCTCTGAGCTTGACCATACAGTCCGTTCCCCGAGTCCCACCAGTCCCTCCACGTTTCACCTACTTATACATGTCAGTGCTTCGGTAATAATATCCACCGCCCATACTGAGTACATGTTAGGACTGTTTCATTCAGGACTAATGCCATTGTATTAGCGGGGGTGGTAGTATGTGGAATAGTTACTGTCATCGCGAAATTCAGATTACCAAACTGTCTCCCGCCCCAGCCAGGGGTCAGTGTCACGTCCTAACAGATTTCACCCCACTGTTCCATCCACTCCACCACCAACACCTTCTTTGTTCTTATAATTCGCTTTATATGTCGTTTTTAGTGATGCGCGATGAACCAAAAATTGCGGAATCGATAAAAGTTCTTGAGAGTATAGGTTCCGCGACCTACCAGACATGCCTATACTCTGCCCATTTTAACTGCCTAAACTTGTTCCCTCTCCATCATGGATTCTGAGTTGTAACAAGAGATTTATGCGAGAATATGGAACTAGTTACGAAGAGGTTCTATGGGAAAGACGTAGAGTCGGAGTATTGTGTTATTCCGCTATGACATGGGAAATAAGTTGCAATAGGACGAAAATATTTGGCAGGTTAACGTGGACGAAGTATAACTTGGGCCTTATCTGTATTCATCAGACGAGGTGAAGTTACCTGATTCCCTGCTCTCATTGGGGTCAGTATCCTAGTTCTTGACGCAAAATGTTAATATTGTGGTTCTTAGAGTTTGGGTTCTAATCTATTATGGATAAGCTAATTGTTGCGTCTTGTTTCAGAGTCGTGATTAGTCTGATTGATGAATTATACCCAAACACTGATATTGTGTTTTTGTGCCCCTCCCCTTTCCCTCTCTTCTTCACCCCCCTCCCCCCCAAACTAGAACAGACTCCTCATGGATGTTGTTATTAGCACTACAGTAGAGTAGCCTAAAATAAACCTCAATAGGCTTTTACTTACACTAAAATGAGTTCGAACTGGATATGCATTCCAAGCAAATACAAAGTTTCTCCTTGGTATGGACTGCAAGGTCTTTGAGATACTAACTTCTTGTAAGTCTCTCTCTCTCTCTCTCTCTCTCTCTCTCTCTCTCTCTCTCTCTCTCTCTCTCTCTCTCTCTCAAAACCATCAAGCAATGCCAAAAAGAATATATCCATACTGTTTCCACCCGGTTGACCCTGCAATCAGTGGTGATCGAATAATGTCATATAACTATTATCTGCCCATCATAACTCGGAAAATATTTGAGGTAAACCTACAAACGATAAAGCGTTTGAAAGAAGACAAACAGTACGTACCGGTAATAAAGTGTATGGTATTTACAATATCAGCACTACTCGAATGAAACATATATCTTTGCAGCAAGCACCATAAGCTTGCAATAGACAGTAGTATGTTTATATAAAAAATGATTTTTGGTAACTGCAGTGCCATTACTCGAGGCAGAGCGGAAACAGGTTCTGATTGGTTCTCAAAAATAATGACGTCACGGCGGCATGCTGGTGAATACATATTCACAGGTTCCGATTGTCGTCTGTCAGTGTGTGTCCAGCCTGTGTAGGGTGTGGGACGATGTTTGCTGTAGCTTTCACCCTTACTCTCGCCTTCTGTTTTTGCCGACCTGAAGGTAAGACCGATATAATAGAAGGAATAAATGGTCTAGCATATAATAATAATCTTACGTTATAAACTTTTTAGATAATACTGCACCATGTTTTCTGATATTCAGAAAACAATTTACTCTGACAACTCATGTTTCTATGCAGTTTTAGTGTAAAGAGCAAATTTTTTCCGATCCGTCTTCATTTAACGTCTGGTTGTATGTTCCTAACGTACCTTCCCTCTGGCTATGTACACTGTTGCTCCGGTCCGTATCAACCCACGCCCACCCTTGCCCAACCACACCCACCCTTGTCCACCTGCGAGTACATCCACCTTGATACACCCATATCCACCCGTGTCCACCACACCAACCCATGTCCACTCACACCAACCAGTATATCGTATATCTACTCTGTTTCCACACATTTCCACCCATACATACTCCTATCCGTCCATATCCACCACACTCACATATCTACCACACCCCCATATACAGTATTTATCACACCCACACATCCAGATATTTACCGCATCCACACCCACCACACCAACATATATTCACCCACACCTACCCATACACACCTATATATCCACATATTCACACATACCCGTACACACCTATGTATCTGCGTATCCATCCCTGCCTGTGAATACCTCCACCCACCGACACTCTTCCATACCCACGTACATCTAACCATACCGGTACACATGTGTATTAACCCTAGTTAATACACCTACCCATATCCACACCTGTCAATCACGCCCACAGTGCGGCAAGGCGATTGGTTACCTGGCGAATCGTGTGAGATGGGCGGTGGAGTGATGGGCGTTTGTGAGGAGGTGGGTGCGTGTGTGGGCGGCGGGGGTGTGGTGAGGAGGGCGGGTCAGGTCACGCTGTGTCAGCCACAACCCCCTCACATCTACGTCTGCTGCAGGAGGCCGGAGCGCATTGCAGCGCAGTGTATGTCACCTCAGTTTGTTTGTATATCACTTTGTTAAATATACCGCGGGCTTTTGTTTACATCAGCTGCAGAGCCCGCAGGGCATTGCTGAAGTATTAGACATAACCTTCAGCTTATCACTGTTGCTTGCATACAACACGTCTGTTTACCGTTGCATCACACGCTTTTGCTGTTGTGTACGTCGCGTGCTCTCGTTTATATTAAATGCTTCATCATGTGGCAACTTCAGCCTGTAGTCCACCAAATTCACATTTCGAAGAGAAAATGACCATAACCGTATAAACACCTTCAGATCCTACGCTTGTGTCGTTTTGTTTATACTGGGTGCTTTTTTCATCACGTGGTTACTGCATGCCTTGTTGTTTGCAGCACGTTTTTGTTGTTTACCTTACATGCCGCTGTCTACGTTAGACTTTTGTTTACATCAAGTACTTTTATTTACATTACGTGCTTTTATTTACCCCCTGATGCTTTTCTTTATCTTTTCTTGGTAAGTTAACCTCTCTTGGTTTTATTTCATCTCTTGTTAACCTCACCTGCATGTTTACCTAATTTCATATGATAACCTCATGTTTTGCTTACATCACATACAATTGCTTATCTCACATGTTTTAGTTATACCGCATCGTCTGTTCATCATTTACTCATATCTCACATTACCATCGTGTTTTTGTGGGGTACCTCATGCTTTTGTCTGCCTTATGCTTTTGCGTACCTCACATGCTTTTACTTCCCTCCAACGTTTTCTGTTGGCACCTTTTATTTTTACGTTACTGAATTTTATAGCAAGTGTCTTTGTCATGTGGTTTCCTACGTCGTGTTTGTTTTGGTCATGTGACTTAAAATTGTCAGGTACATATCTAGTGATGACAGTGTTAGTCCCATCAGGCTTCAATAGTTACTGTCATCTGAATAAGAATACTCTGGCGTTGACTGAAATACAATGCAAAAAAAAAAAAAAAACGCGGTCATGAGAGGGTTAATATATTTTTGGTCAGTAGTGCAGTAATATTTTGAACGCCGGAGGAAAACTCGAGCATTCTAAAGATTAATCAGGACAGTTCTGTTAGAATTTCCTTCAGCTAAGCAAAATTATCTTTTGGTGCCCTGGGGCATAGCAAGAAATTTTAATCTGGGGTGGTTATGGTCTCTAGGGTGGCCAAGCCTGGTTGTGAGGTGGCCAAATGAGAACTCATTATGGGGGTTCTCGGACAGCCAGGTGAAAATTGGATGACCAGGCCAGGGATGGTCAGTGCCACCCCGGCCACCGGGACGGCTACGCCACTGATGGTAGTCTGAGTATGTAATGGCTTGATGTGTCCATTAAAGGCGAAAAAGTTAAATACAGAAATCCCAGTTCCTCACAAAGTTCTAAAACAAACATAAAGGGGTATGGGGATCTGTTTGATTGCAGCTGTTTTGTCTAAGAATCGTATCTTAATGTGAATCGGAATCGGACTCGAAGCAAATTGCTTGATCGTGTAAAATAAACCGGGGTAAAACTTGGAATAAGAAACCTCGATTCACTTGACCACGTTCTGGGCGCTTAGTTTCTCAGTGCCAGACATAATGTTGTAACAGTGAAAAAGGTTGTGCTAGGAATGTGGCTCACCCACTGAAAGAAAGTGTACTTGCAACAACTCTGACCCAAATGATCAGACAAGTTGCGTCAAAGTATGTCAGATTCGGACCTTGGTGACGATGCCCTGACAGCAGAAACAACACGACGGCCAGGAAAGACGGACGGTCGGCAAGGGTATAGTCCTTTTTGTTTGGGGGGGGTTGCCTAAACCTTTCCCCCTCTCCTCAGTGGCTATAACACTTTTTTTTTTTTAGATCATTCCAAATATGTTCACAATTTTCGAGGTTTTGCACAGGCGAGATACTTTCATGTATTTATTTTATTTATTCATTTATTTCCCCTCTATTCCCGTCATCTACAACCCTAACGCCAGTTGCACGTTTATGAGTGAGCGTCTGCATATGGCATCAAGAGAATCTCGACCGGGTGAGAACATTATGAAGTCACAGGAAAGG
Organism: Birgus latro; assembly: GCA_018397915.1. NCBI lineage: Eukaryota > Metazoa > Arthropoda > Malacostraca > Decapoda > Coenobitidae > Birgus > Birgus latro. The sequence continues at coordinate 4,075 of JAGKTI010005397.1, read as the reverse complement.
TTATATTGTTGCGCGCCCTGAAATATCCGTCTCCGGGTGGGATTACACCCAGATTAGGAGAATAGACAGACGCACACTCTACCCACCCGACCGTCGGACGCTCTTGAGGGAGTGTAATGGTGTGATATGTACAAAATTAAGTTGTTACCAATCTCCTATGCCAACGAGAATACGTCCTGAGGCTCATAACGTACGTACAATGGTCGTAAGTGTTTGCATAGCGTAGGTAAATATTCAGTCAAATGAAAAATCAGTGTCATGAATGCCGGAAAGTCTGCTCCGAGAACAGAATTACAAGCCTAGATTTGACTGAACCTCTGCCCAGTTCTGTCAGCTCCTGCCACACCAACTAGAGAGAGAGAAAAAAAAATATTCAGTATGATTATAACTAGTTTTAGTAATATGAATGCATCCGTAACATATAGTTTCCTGCTTATATTTAATAATTTAATCCGGCTCTTGGTGTTACTAACCATAAAACTGTTATTTATAGATTATCATTGCATAATTACACCGTCTTGGATATGAATGATTATAACTTTCCACAGCAGCGTTCTTCCCGACAGCCTAGGGTTTTTGGCAGTAAGATAGTTGAACTTTGCGTCAAGTAAGGGAGCTGTCAGGAGTTCCTTGCATTTGGAGAGGCATAAGATCAATAAAGATTATATTTGATAAAAGAAGAAAATAGTTAAATATACTAAAACTTAAAAAAATGGTGAAGAGGTGAAGTTCTCATTATATGGCCTGAACTGTGATAGGTCTTTGTGCACTGCGTATACATGAAGAACTAACTGTACGTATGTTAAAGTGAAAACAGGATTGAATAGCTAGCTATATGTATGTTTAACTGAAGCCAAGTACAGGACTACATGTATAGAAAAGGTCATGATGTGTGCGAGTCACCGCTTCCACACTCGAGTACGTTTAGTGGGATGGGTTGCAGGACAGACTCCCCCCTTCGCATATTCAGGATGTAACTTGATCTGTTACTAACACGATCAAAAGTTCCCCGACACTTCGCTGCTGGCTTTGGCGATGGAGCATGATGCCTGAAACATTTTTTTGTGATACTACTATGCACCACATAACAAGAGAATGAAAGGGAAGGGCACTGTCTGACGTTCGGACACCGATGAAAAACACGAAGGCAAGAACTAATGCTGGCAATGTCTGTCAGTGAACTTTAGTTTGTTGTGGTACGATCATTGCCTCAAGATCTGTTAGTGCAATTTTTTTCTTTCGTATGTGTCCGACTCTGAGCAAAGGCTTTAGGGCCTATCTCAAGGCCCAGTAGTCCTTCTACACACCTCCACATGTCGCCACTTTAGCAGTAACACCCACCGTCCATATTGAATACATGCTATAAGGACTGGTGTACTGGTAATTAGCGGGGGTGTTTTTCCATGGCCGGTCTTCTAGTAGATCAGTAAAGTCTGCTTTTATGGAATTCAAATAATTAAACTGTTTCCTGTCCCAGCCAGGATTCGATCCTGGATCCATTATTATAGTACTGGAAGCCGCCTCTGTACCGATTCAGCCAGTATTGCTGCAGTTTGCTAATTATTTGATTTTTTTTTTGGCAATGTATGTGATGTGTGTTACCTTCTAGTTTCAGCTGCATAGAGCCCGTTTTTAGTTTATGAACTTAAAAGTAATACAGACATAGGAAGTATGAATTAATGTGATTAATTCAGTGAAAGGTAGCTAATAATTTTCATGGTAATATTTTGACAAGCTAAGAAAGTGTGTTCGCCATTGCGTGATCTGCGTCGTCCCTTGATTTCGTCAAAAGGGGGGGGGATAAAGAGATTAGCGTGTTGAGCAAAGGAATTGTTGGCATGGGCTGGAACTGTGGTGGGCGCTGAGGCGAGGACTGAAAAGTATACCCTGTGAAAATGGATGTTGTGAATTTAATGGTTTCTATGCAGTGAAGGCAAATTTCAAAATACCCACCAAGACTGAACGTATCAGTGGAGGAAAGAAGTGGGCGAAGGTGACAAAGACATGGGATGGATAAACTGCATGTAGAGCGGGAATGGGAGGCTATATAAGTAATACCTCGTGAAATTGGGTGCTGTAGGAGTGATATCCTGAGTGCAGTGAAGTTGTATGTCAATGTTTTCTCCAACAACAAGGAAATAGCTAAGCATGCACTACTCTCAGTTACCTGGCGTCTTGCGACACAGGTAAAAATCTTAAGAGAAAAAAACTTTCAGATGAGAGGATAGACACCCTCAATGACCAGCTGGGCTAAGGAAGAATTTATTAACTCCCTTATGGTGGAGACAGTTCTATAATCTACTCCAGTTAACGCCAGATGATTTAAATTAGCTAAGTGAGTCATAAGAGTGAGTGTTACGACTGTTACCTTAACCCTCACATGGTGAGAACAGTTCCAGTATTCTGTGCCGGCAGACACCAGAGGATATATTCAGCTAAGTGTGAACCCTAGGATCCCGAGTGTTAAATGTATGATAGAGGTGGTGGTGGTTGTGGTGTAACCGGAAGCACGTTTGACCCTCCACCGTGACGTGTGTTTGTTTCCCGGGCCGGCCAGGAAACTTTGGACAGGGACTCTTTACCGTAGCGTGTTGTGTTCGCATCTAGAACTGATAGAGGAACCCGGATGTGTAAATCAAGGATCGCGTGTCGTAGGCCAGGGGAATATCTGTTGGCCGATTTCCTTGTTAGCCACTGAAGGTAGTTATGCATAAGCAGTTTTCTAGTGTAAAAAAAAAAGAACTCAGTAGGATGTGTGATTTTAGTCCTACATGGTAGCTTTACTGTGTATGTTGTGGTCTGAACTACATATTAGTCATTCAGCTATATTTACTTCTTTGTACTGCACGTATCCCTTACCTGTATGGAAATAGCTGGCCCGAGGAAGGGATTAGCATCCTTCAGCATTCTAGGACGGTGAAATACAGTGGCGGATTTGGGGCGCCGTGGCACTTGGGCACGAGCTTCCCCCCCCTCCCATGATGAATATGAAAATAATAATAATAATAATAATAATAATAATTACATTATAAGGATATTGCTATTAACAGCAACAGTAGTAGTAGTATGGTAGTAGTAGTAGTAGTAGCAGCAGTAGTAGTAGAGTAGTAGTAGTAGAAGTAGTAGTGGTAGTAGTAATGGCATAGTATTAGTATTAGTAGTTTCTCCATTTTTCATGGAAAACAACAGAACCATGGCATATATTTAAAACGCTTTTGTCGGCGAGGTACGAGCTAGGCCATTTAAATCCGAAAGCATCGAAATGTCGCCTTACACCCCATGGATGCCTAGAGCATATTGATGGCTATCTACGTACCAAGTGACATGCCTTTACGACAAACTGGCCTGTGGCCCTTTTTTGATGATTTTTGACATGCTGCACTTGGAGCGTGTCACGTGCATCGTCGAGGTGTGATGAAATCTGTCAAAAACAAATCTTAAAGAACTGGGCCATCATATGGTGCAAACCACGAAGTGATCGGCCGTGTGGTTGCTGAGATATAAGCTTCTCAAAAGTGTTCCGGCCGGGAGGGGCCGGGTCGGGCCGCTACTTGAGGAGAGACTTGCGAGGGCTTTGCCCTCGCTCGTAAATAAGTCTGTTATCCTCTTAGTGCCTCCATCGTCCCCCGAAAAAGAAAAGATAAATCTACAGCAGATTTTTTTTTTCATTTTCAGATGTTTTCACCATGCAAACCACTGGAAATGAAAACCCTGGTCATCTGTAACTGATGCAGTGTGTTATTTTGCAGTGACACTCCGACACCATACAGTGAGTTCTGGTGGCACACACCCTCGCCTTACTTCATCTTTGCCGAGTTTCACGTTGGACTCCTTCAGTCCGATTTCGTATTTTATTTTATCATTGCCACTGCCAGATAACTTTATTTTTCTTAAGAGGAGTCCGTAGTTAGTGTACGGGTTAATCAAAGCTATGTCTGTCTCCGCCATTTCGAAAAGTCTACCCTAATCTGAATGAAAACGTCTGGTACCAGCACAAATGAAATACTGAAGTACTCGAGATAAAGGGATAAGGTATCTGCGCTCGCGCACACACACACGTCAGGAAGAAAGTGAC
>JAGKTI010005396.1:32488-45262 GCA_018397915.1 Birgus latro | reverse complement strand
GAGGTAATGATGATGATGCTGATGGTGGTAATGATGATGATGAAGAGGATGATGATGATGATGGTGGTGGTGGTGGTGGTGGTGGTGGTGGTGGTGGTGGTAGAGGTAATGATGATGATGCTGATGGTGGTAATGATGATGATGAAGAGGATGATGATGATGATGGTGGTGGTGGTGGTGGTGGTGGTGGTGGTGGTGGTGGTGGTAGAGGTAATGATGATGATGCTGATGGTGGTAATGATGATGATGATGATAGTAAAGGTGGTAATGATGAGGGTAGTGGTAGTGGTGGTATTGATGATGATGATGATGACTAATATTTCAACACACTCCCCTCTCCCCACAGTTCAGGAGCTGGAGGCGGCGCTGGCAATGACGGAAGAAGATTTCGAGAAGAAGTATGGCTTTCCTAAGATCAACGCCCAAGACCCCTCCTTAGTCATCACCTGTAGATCTGGGAGGAGAGTGGGACTGGCCCAGGAGGTGCTCAAGACGAAAGGATTCAACTGCCACAAGTAAGAAGGGAATTAGTTTACAGGGGAAGAATTGCTTTGATGTGTTGGTAGAAATTGTAAGTTTGTATTAAGGAGCTAACTTTGCAGGGGATGAGTTGGATCAAGATGTTTGTGGGAATTGTAAGTTTGGTGGAAGAAAGGGATGAGTTTACATTGGAAGAGTTGGTTTAAGATGCTTGTCGAAATTGTAAACCATTTTAAATGCCTGGTGCTCTGGTTTACAATTGAACAGTAAGAAGGGGCTTACTTTACAGTGCAAGAGTTGATTTAAGATGCTTGTGGTTTACAATGGAAGATTTATTTGAGAATGTAGAAGTTGCAGAAATGTGTATACTTCCAAAGACCTAGTTTACAGTAGAACTGTAGTGTTAGAAAGTTTGTAAAAATTTGTAGACTTGTGGTAGTGTGGTTTACAGTGGAGTAGTGATTTTAGTATGTTTGTAGAAGTTGTGTAGACGCCTGGTGGATTAGTGGATTTAGCACCATGATCGGAGTGTTGGCCCAGCATAGATTTGAGCCCCAGGATGACGGATTCTCTCCCTCTCGCCCCTTTCCCGTTTCAGTCGGATTAAGGGCTCCGTTTTCTGTGTTTCTCGCTTTCTTAATAATTATAAATGAAGGAATTATAATCACATACTCGTCTTTTTTTCATTAATGATACTTATTATATTTATTTTGAGGATATAACCGCATCAACCCGAGCTGGAAGTGGGTCCAAGGCGGGCTGAAACTGTTATACGGTCCCAAGGAACTGAAAATCCATAACTTGGTATAATATCATTTAATTTTTCCACAGTACTTTGAAATTAAAACACACGCTCTTGCAGGCTCTACTATGGCTCATTATTGGACTGGACTGCGAAAGGCGGACCTGTGATCAAGCCAGGACAGCCCTACGAGCCCAAATCATAGCCCATGTAGCCCCATTTATAGCCTGGTGCATAGCCCAAGTTATAGCCCATGTAGCCCCATTTATAGCTTGGTGTATAGCCCAAGTTATAGCAAGAAATATAGCCCATGTTCTCCATTTATACCTAGAAATATTGCCCAAGTTGTAACGAGAAATGTAGCCCATGTTCTCCATTTATAGCCAGATACATAGCCCAAGTACTCCAATTATTGCCAGGATTATTGGCCAAGTAACCCAAGTTATAGCCCGATGTAGCCTCCGTAGCCTAGGTTATAGTGAGAAGTAGCCAAGTAGCCTTAAAATAAATGATATTACAGGTTATTAGAAAACTCAGTTGATTATAGAAGATATTGCACACACACACACACACACACACACACACACACACACACACACACACACACACACACACACACACACATTTTACTAACCAAGTATACCCATGTTTTATACTAATCCTTCCATATAGTTTCCAATTTACTTATTCTTGTAATTTTGTAGCCTGTAGCCGTTTTTGAGTTGTAAAAAAACTATGAAATAAAAAAAAATGCGTGGATTGTTTGATTCACATTGGGCAAGGTCATCATCATCATTATTTTTCATCTTCATTGTCACGGTCATTGTCATCATTCACAGTCATTATCATCGTCATCATCATCATTGTCACAGTCATCATCATCGTTGTTATTCATCATCATCATTATAGTCACATTCATCATCATCATCCAGTATGTTAGGGGAACCAAATGGAAAAATAGAGATGGAATAGGAGTGTAGAAGTTATGACGTAAGGAGTATATATTTAAATAAGAACACCTAGAGACGCGTTGTGTGGCCAACCCTTGGAAGGAGTTTGAGAAGGAACGATGGATGCAAGAAGTCATTATGCCATAACTACTTCCTGTTACCCTCTTATAGAACGTAATTATGCCACATCTATATCACCCTTGTATTATTTTGGTATTGTATTAGCATTATCGTGGTATTATGGACCTTAAGAATCGTTGCTGCCCTAAAAACTAACATTGTTCTTATTTCAACTGGACAGATTGAGAGAGAGAGAGAGTGCAGGTATTGTGGCAACTGAGCACCGTGGGAAGGGTGGCATAACTCTAATCACTGTCATTATTGTTTGTTTGCCTGTCTGTTGGATCGGGTTGTGGGTAGTGAGAGGACCTGGTGTGTATGTGTACAAGACAGCAATACATTACTTACTTTAAACTTGTCATCTTTCCGTCCTGACATTGAGCTATATTAAGATTAACATTAAAACACGATACTAGTCACGAAGAAGTTCTGTGGGCAGGACGTTTAGCTGTAGTATGTTGTTCTGCCACTGAACTCCTGGAAGTAAGCTGCAGAAGGACGAAGATCTACGTCCAATTATCGTAATGGGAAGTGAACATAGCTATACAGTTATTTCATTGTCCGTAGAGTTGATTCACTGCCCATATACCAGAATCATGGTCTTTAGTTCATGCAAGTTCGTGAAAAACAAAGTGGGATATATTAGCGGCAACCATCTTTCTTTTTCATTATTTTTGACGGATTTTTTTTTACACGGCATGATTTTAAACTAGTGTGTGTCTTTACTCTTTAATCACTCTACCCATGTCTAACGTCATTCTCACATCTGCTTATTTTCTACTGTGGATATAGGGGCTTTGTTTTCGCAGATACGTTTATATTGAAGAGTAAAACTATTCGGTATATTTCGGTTCGGGTGTTGATAATGGAGGGAGCTTCATATCTCTTCAGTGTTCCGTTATTGCCATGGGCCTATTGCCGTTTCCTAGTAACGTCATGTAGGGTAACTGCATCACATTATGCTCAATAGTATTGGTATAAAGCAATCATCTGGGTAGATTTAATGGCAGTTCACAGCGGTTTTATTGTCAGGATCTTCGGACACTCAGGGTGCAGACGAGATCATCTCCCCCTCCCCACAACCACCATCTCCACCACACACCCTTACGGTCAGTTCCTTCTCGTAAACACGATTAATTTTCCATTAAGGACAATGAAACGGAAGAGTTGTACATGCAAAAACATATTTTGCCACAAGCAGCAATTTATCGTATTCTTCGCTCATGAGTCTCATCCCATGTTCCGCGCATCCCACCTGCCCGGCTGCTGTGATGTCATGTCCAAGGTTTTCCTGTTGAGTCTGTAACTGCTCAAATACTCCATAACACGAAAAAATATTGCCAAAGTCTCTGCACTATCGGTAAAATAATTATAAAGCCGATATACAAGTCATAAAAAAAAATCGGCACTAGGAAGGTAGATATATAGTTGAAAGTAAAAATTGGGCACTACTTCGCGTCCTTGGCGTTCTCCGCCGAGATAAAAACAAATGTCACTTTTTCTTCCGCCGCCTGCTTCGCCTAACGTACGCCTTTTTCCACCTCCCATTTTTTGGTGAGCTGCTTTTTTTTTTTTTTTTTTAAAGTTTGACTAATGGTCATGTTCAATATATATTGCAGGTTGTCGTGAAGTATGTGATAAGATATTATATTGGTAATTTCTTGGTTTTAGCGTAGAATTGAGCTGCTCGGGGCCCGGTCGCAGGAGAGACGTCGCCGCCCTGCACCACCCACATATTTCCGTGAGATCTCCTTTATATATTAATATTTTGCATAACTACAATGTATTATGTTGTTGCAGGTTGTATGTGTAAGTATATAGTAAGGGATTTTCTTCGTTTTGACCTAGAGCGGGTTGGAGATGGAATGTACCGACGCATCCCTATACATTGTCCCAATTTGCCCATAGCGGACAGATCTCCGTTTTATTTTGAAATTTTGCTTATTGTTTGTTTTTGACATTACAGGTTATTATACTGTAAGGTGCAGTACTGGTAGTTTTCATCGTTTTGGCATAGGATTCACTAATGATGCTGGTTGCTATGACAACTGCCAACCCCGCTCACTACCTACATAATTTTATAAGATTTCGGATTTATATGAAGATTTTATTGACTTGTTTATATTTGTTTGTATAATTGATCATGGTGAGTTATGGTATGGTGAATTTTCTTTGTATTGCCATAGGATTCGTTATCATCCTCTCAGCCAGGGTGTGATTTATCTTTAACGGAGAATAGTTTGATGGTAACGATATATTTTGAGCTAGGTATATGTGTGATATAGGCAGAGACCATTCTTAACACTTTCATTCCGATGTCTTTTATACTTCCTAACTTTGGGCAAATATATCAGAATGAGAAAGGCAGGTTGTGAAGATGTTAATGACTTTCCAACCTCAGTACAAAAATTTTCCAAAGATAAACTAGGGTGGCGGTAGCAAGAATAAAGTATTAAAATGTGCCATTTGATAGAAGGGATCAAGATAATTTTAAGTCGTAAGTCACATGTAAAAAAAAAAAATCGTAGTGATGAGTACAGGGTATTTAAATTTGAGTGATCATGGAGGGAAAAACAACCCAGCTCCATCCCTCCAGTTGCCACCCACCAGGTAGTGAAGTTCACTTAAATTTTGTAAATGCTGGAGTAGAAAATGCAGCAAAATTCTTCATGTGGGGGTGAAGGGACACTGCCCTAAACGACTGGTAATGCTCAGTATGAATCAAAACCAAGAATGCCAAATTGATGCTAAACTTAACCAAAATATTGCTAACTTATCCCACAACCAGGTCCAGGTTAGAGATTCAAACATAGCCCAACCAATCATCATTATCATAGAACTTCGAAATACTGCAGAATAAATAGCAGATATTTCTAATTAGCCATAAAACCTTTCTCTACCTGGGTTATCTATGTCAGTGCTGGCAGTCTGGAGTAGTTCGTGATTTTAGTGTAATAATAATAAAACCTGGGTAAGTTTTACTTTATTGCCCCTGCAAAAGTTATGGTGGCTGATGTATATTTCAAATCTGTGCATTTTAAACAATTTTTACCAGGTTTTATTGGAATAAATAATTTTGACATTGTGTTACTGAAAGTTACTTTACAGTAGAGCCTCACAATAATTACTTTTGGGGGAAAAGCCTGATCTGATAAAGATGAAAATCCGTTATATCCGATGCTTTCCCCTGTGGTGGGATTTCAAGCATGTAATAAATGAGTACAGTAGCATGTCCACTACAGTAAACTCTCAGTTATCTCGTGCAATTCAGCCAAGCCTTACACTTAATTACAGTAACTGAAGTGCTGGGTGTTGCATAGTACCTCCCATCTCCCCCAGTGGCTGAACATTTCAGCGTCAAGCCGGATATTGTGTAACTATCTGTCTCGATCCTCTATCCTAAAAACTTTCCCATGAGCAGACCTAAGCATAAAATACAGTATGTAGTGTACTACTGTATGTACTCAAAGTGTTGGCATTGATGGAGGAGTTGTACACCATGCAGTCATAATTGCAGGAGTACAATGGAGCACTAGGACACGAGCACCTACAGGCCATTTGCTTTGCAACAACAGTGAGCATAGGACACCGCAGAGTTAGTCACAGCATTTAGGTTTTGTGACTGCGTGGTCAGAAGAGTGGAGAGTATAGACACATCTTTACTCTGTGAGGTCGACAGGCGAAAATGAGAGCATAGTGGTATGCTTGGCGTGCTGGGTGAGCCACTTCTGCAACGGATTCTGATTGGGTGGCTTGTTTCGAGGGTTTTCCCGGGTGTTGGTTGGCTGGCTATTGCTTACGAGCCAGTTGATATGCCTTGATGCTGGATATTGCATAGAGCTGACGGTTACGTCCCAGTTCGGCGCCGGATGTTGCATAGTTTCATCAGATATTGCTTTAATAGAGCCAAGCCAGCAGTGGATAATTAAGAGTTTACATAAAATGAAAGCTGTACCCATTTTACATTAACTTAGCCCATAATTTTGCCCTTTTGCAGTTTATTTCACATCCTTGTCATAGCACCTTTTCTTGAAACTTGTGACCCATTGTGCCCCCATTAAACAGACATTGTTTTAGCCAGTGGCAGTTCTGTGGTTTAGTAGCATCCATTAAATCTGATATCCGGTCTGTCAAGGTTTCACCCATTCTCAGTGTCTTCCCATAGAAATTTAATTTACTCCTGTAATAGCCATACCTAACAGATCTGACCTGAGCAGTCTTTGGTCATAGCCAATGGGCCTGTTCATATTCACCCTGCGAGCCCTATGCAGTGCTTAAAGTTATGGTAAAGGTATTGGTAGACATCATGAGATGCTCGGCTGTGATGCTCTTCTCAACTCTTACCATTAAATCTTTGTCAGATTGCTCACTATCCAAGGGCACAAGGCCACTGCATCATTGAGGTTACCAATAGAAATTTGAACGCATAGCATAGGGCCACAAAACTTGCAGCTCTTGTTGTACAGTTGTTGCTTTCCCCTTGTCTGTTGAGTGATTCAGACAAATTGACCACAGGTAAGCAAATGCTTATGCAGGTTTTTCATATGAGTACAGTATAATACAGTACATACACTGTGTAGGGCTCCAGCACCCTCCTTGCAGTAGGCAGTGCCTTTCCAGTGTTGGACCTGGGACCTTTTTGTTAGGTGCAGGGAAAGAAATGGTAGTTTAGCTCTCGTGTGGATGCTGCAGCTGGTCAACCCAGGGTGCACAGCACCATTGCATGGAGGCATCTCATCAGTGCCCCTGATGTACAGGACTTGGGGAAAATTACTAAATTTTTACCCCCAGATTTTTCATTCTTTGTAAATCCAGGTGATTTTCATTTTGCCACTGATATTACAGTAATACCTCAGTTAGGAGGAAACCTGATTTGATAAAGCCGATAATCTGGTAAGTCCAATGCCCCCCCACCCCCACCTCAGAAGTGGGATTTCAACACAGTGGACACTGAATAAAATAGCATATCACTGTATGGAACTAAATATGAATACTATACCCAATTTACAGTAACTTGACACTTAATTTAACACATTTGCAATGGCACTTGTTGACTAGCCCAAGCAGGTGGGAAAAACCACTGCCAGCGTTAGTAACTGCATTCAGTCACCCCACACACGGGAAGTGATCTTGTTTGACCTGGTAGGCCTGCATCATACACCCTAGGTAACAGATAAAAGTTAACCCCCTAATGGCCGCTGGCGTCAAGTGACACTTTACCGTAAACATGCTGGTGACGTTGATTTAGCATGAGCTGTAAAAAAAAATGCAGACAATTTTGGGGAAGGAAACGAAGGTCACTGGTACGTTTACCCAACCCTGCTGTAGCCTCTGCCATCCTAAGCACACAGACGGTCACGTTTTCTCAAATGTTTTCGCCCATATATTTGCATGTTAATGGCACATGTGCAGTAATTTTATTAGATCTCCCGCGAATCAGTGAATCACAGGGTGGGTTTAGGAAGCTAAAAAACACATTGCCAGGTGCACCAGAGGATCCTTTTCACATCGGTAAGAAAAAGAAATTGATTTTAAAACTTTGAAAAAAATGGTCCTTGGGCCAGCTAGGGGGCCCACAGATTTCTGAACCCACGGCCACTGGGGGGTTAAGTGCAAATAAGTGTCCGCTGGGCCTAGAGTTGTCCGGTAGATCATTGTAGGTTTTTCAAGTTATCCGATATGTACGATGGTTTGTCTAGTGGACCTCAAAGTACAGAATTCATTAAATCCAATATCCGGTCTAGCAGGTTACAGTATAGAGAGGGTATCCTGTATTATATTTTGGTTAGGGGATACCTCACAGTGAAAGAGGGTTGGGAAGTATTGACATTTCCTTCTGTGTTATACCATTCTTGATGCCATCATTATTTAGCTGTGTCATTTAATTATTGGTAAACTGCTTTATGCGGCTCTACGCCCTTGTAACGGAAGGTTAGAGCATGCAAGCCGTGCTGCATCTAGGATTTTATTGGCTTCCAAAAAATTCATGGCAATGAAATGCTTAGGGTAACAAGGTGTTTTTGACAACTAGTGGAAGTGTTTCATAGAGAAAGCAATGTTAAAAGATCCTACCCTTTGACTGCATGGGACATTTTCTTGGTATACTTTTAATGCTGTCAGGCAAAACTTGGGAAATTATCAATCAGCAAAGTTAAGGCTGTATCCCCTATAGTTAAAAAAATCCTAAGTTGAATCAAAACACAATACAGCCAAAATAAAAGGAAAAGTACATTAGGGATTTCAGGGTGCTAGTTCCAATTTGATGATGTTGCAGGGGTTAATAGTCAGACCCTGTTCTTATGCTACTTGTGTACTTAATGGATAATTTGATCTTGCAGGCATGATAGTGCTGTGGTGAGGAGGCTGGTGATGTTGGGAAGAGTCAGCGAGAGATCATCAGTCAGTCATCCCACTTTTTGCCACTTCAAAAAAGGTTAGCTGCACTCCTTGGTCACTTTTTTTTTTTTTTCACCTGGGTATTTGTATATATTTTACTCTGGTGCTTAATAGTAATGATGTAATGTATATGAGAAGGCCATATTAGCCTTTGGAATGTTTTTTTTATGGTAATATGGTGGAAAAAATGATGATGCTGTAGGTGATTGCAGGTAGTGTATCAGTACTGTACTGTACTGGAAAAACAGTGCTTTATGAATAAGGGTTTTGAATGATTATGATGGTGGAAAGGTCTTCATTTTTACCCCACTCAAAATGTCATGGCAGTACCAGTCAGCTGTTGCATTTTGTGGATGTCACCTGTATTTTTAATCTGTTTGAAGTTTCATGTGTTTGACTTATGTCGGTGATCCAGATAGTGATCAATAAAAAAATGTTCCACTGTTTAAAGGTTGAGGATAAGTACAGTACCTCTGCATATTCCAAGCTTTTGCTCATTGTCTCATATGCATCACCAGTGACACAGATGGTGCATGCAGTTCCTAAGTACAGTATTTTAAAGAGGGTTTTAATGAATATATCCTCTAGTAGTAGTTGTGGCCCCTGGCTTATCTGTACATGACCCCGAAGGACTGCAGGCTGAAGTTGCCTTTTTCTTGCAGTCCAACGTCCTGCTTTGGGGGGGAATAGGAGGGAGTTAAGGGATGTTTGAATGGGCAGCAGGATTTTGCAATTTGCACCAGCCAATCAGGGTGGTACTCCTGAGGGGAATGGGAATGCTAGTGATAGGGAGAGCTGGAGCTCCTGTTTCACCAGCCACCTAACCATTCCCCTTTGCTGACCTTTTCAGTGTGACACTGACATGGAGAGTAGACCAGCATATTCTCCCAAACACTTCTGTAACTATCCCTTACATTACATCACATGCTCTTTACATATCACACAACGTACCCCACTACACCACAGAGGTTGACGCCAGCAAGGGCATGCGGCCAGAAAACTTTGCCCCCACTACCTACTGGCGGGCCTTTCGAGGGGAGGCATGACGAGGGCTCCGCCATCATAGATCGTGGGGCCGGGGTGAGCACAAACCTGTGCTAGAGAGTACAGGGCATTGTGGTTCCCTGGCTGCTGCTTCCGCCCAATAGAGAGGGGCCCAAACCTAGGAATAGCACCCCAGGAGGCTGCCCTATCAATGGGTGTATAATGGTGGGGCAGTCAAAGTGTCAAGGCACACTTGGAGGGATTCCCTGTAGCTGTCTTGGCAGGGTGCCCAGAGGCCACTACCACAGTCAGTGGTCAAGGCTGGTGGGGTAGGGGTCCCAGATCCATTGCCTGGGCCTGGGACTGTGCAGTGGGTGGGGCCTGTGGCATGTCTCCCCTGCTTATTTTACTGATTATGACCAAGATACAGAATGTGTTTCAAAGCAAGCCTGAGGACATTAAGTCACTCAGGGAGATCAGAGTGGCTTCGTGGAATGTGGGAAGTTTGAGGGGTAGAGCTTGGGAAGTGGTTGAGGTAATGAATAGGATGTGGTTGGATGTGGGATGTGTGCTAAGTCTTGTATAGGGGTGGATCAGCCAGAAAGATTGCTGGGAGGGAATGTTGCTATAAGGTGTTTCGGCAGGGTAGGGTAGGTGGATATGGGGGTGTGGGTGTCTTGGTTAGAGAGAAATGGTTGGAGTATGTCATGAATGTTAGAGTAAATGATAAGATAATCATAGTGAAAATTTTGTTCAGTGGGATGGTATTTGCAGTTGTATTGGCATATGCCTCACAGGCAGGTTTGGATGAGGTAGAGGAGGATAGATTTTGGAATGACTTAATACATGCAGTAAGTGGTATGGGGAATGATGAGATTGTAGTATTGGGGGAGGGGGGACATTTAAATGGTCATGTAGGTGAAGCAGGATATGAAGGAGTACATGGGGGAAGTGCATATGGTTCGAGAAATGAGGAAGGGGAATGGATACTCGAGTTTGGGGAGGAAATGAACATTATTGTGTGCAACACACATTTTAGGAAAAGAGAGAGTAGGTTGATTATGTACGAGTCTGGAGGAAATAGCACCCAGATAGACTATTTCCTGGTCAGGAGGGCGGATAGGAGGTTAATGAGGGATGTAAAAGTTATAGGGAGTAAGGAGTTTGTGCTGCAATACAAATTATTGATATGTGACATGGAGCGTATGGAGCAGTGATGAGAAGAGGAACTATGCACCCAGTAGGAAAATATGGATGTTGAAAAACCAAGCAGTGAGGGATGCCTTCTATAGCAAGATGAGACCAGCCTCTTGAGAGTTATTGATTCAGTATGTGGATGGACAAGTTTCCCACCAAGACATAAAGTGACTTGGTGGTGGGATGAGATGTACAAGCTGCAGTTGAGGAGAAAAGAAGGCTGTTCCTGGGTGGCAGCAAAGAGAAATACTTGGCTGCCAAGCAAAGAACTAGAAAAGAGGTTTACAGGACAAAGTCTGAGTCACAGAGACTTACTTGATAACCTATATCTTGTGGAAGGGAAGAATATAATTTTTAAGGTGGCAAATCAGATGAAGAGGGAGAATAGGGATATCATAGGTGAGCAGTGTGTGAAGAATGATGAAGGAAGGTTGTGGTGAACAGTGGGGATATTAAAGATACATGGAGAGAGCATTACAGCCGGTTGTTGAACGAGGAGTTTGACTGGGACAAAGAAAGTTTGGAGCCTGCAGATCCAGTGTTTGGCCCATAGCCTTCGATTGACGCTGCTACTGTGAACGGGGCAATAAGCAGGATACTGATGGGGAAGGCAGCAGATGTGTCTGGGTTGACTGCTGATATTTTGAAAGCTTCAGGAGATATAGGAGTGAGGTTAGTCACTGACCAGATAAATGCGATTGTATATGAGTGTGTTGTCCCAGATGATTGACTGAAGAGTGTAATTGTAAATGTGTACAAAGGGAAGGGTGATGCCCTGGAAAGAGGAAATTGTAGAGGCATAAAACTTTTAGACCAGATAATGAAGGTAATGGAGAGAGTTCTAGAAGGTATGATTAGAGAAAGAATGAATATTGTTGAGATGCAGTTTGGGTTTATGCCAGGCAAAGGGACCACTGATGCCATATTTATTGTTCAACAGCTTCAGGAAAAATATATAGGAAAGAAAAGGGAACTGTACTTGTTCATTTGAAGAAGGTCTCCATCAGAATCCCTAGACAGGTGATGAAGTGGGCAATGAGAAAGCTTGGGATCGAGGAGTAGCTGGTTAGGGTGGTTATAGCCATGTATGTGGGGTGCTCACACCCAGGTAAGGGTGAATGTAGATTTGAGTGATGAGTTTTCCATGAATGTTGATATGCATCAGGGGTCAGTCTTGAGCCCTGTGTTGTTTATCATGGTACTTGAAGCCCTCTCAGGTGACTTCAGAAATGGAGTCCCATGGCAGATGTTGTATACTTATGGTTTGGTGTTGGTTGCAGAGAATGAAAGGGAGGAAAGATTTAGGAAGTGGAGTGATGTTATGGGGCACAAGGGCTTGAGT
Organism: Birgus latro; assembly: GCA_018397915.1. NCBI lineage: Eukaryota > Metazoa > Arthropoda > Malacostraca > Decapoda > Coenobitidae > Birgus > Birgus latro. Next base: position 33,051 of record JAGKTI010005396.1, on the reverse strand, counting down.
AAATGCAGATAAAACTAAAGTGATGGTATCTAGGACTGGCGTTGGTACTGTCATAGAAGAGGGAGAGTGGCCATGTGCGATTTGTCACAAGGGCGTGGGAAGTAATTCCATCTTGTACAGTGTTTGTGTCTTGCGATAAGTGGGTGCATAAGAGATGTAGTGGTATTAGAGGTAGACTGCTGATTTCATGTGTGCGGTGTGTTGGGGAGAGCATGTGGATGTTTTCAGGTGTGAAAGGGTTAACTTGCTGGTGAGTCTCTTGAGTGTGTGGAAGAGTTTTGTTATTTGGGAGACATATTATGCACTGGAGGTGGGGCAGGAGCTAGCTCTGTGGTAGAGTGAGGAGTGCTTGGAAGAAGTTCAGGGAACTGTTTCCTCTCCTGACATTGAGAGGGCTCTCCCTCCATGCTAAGGGATCTTTGTATGCAGCATGTGTTAGGAGTGTAATGCTGTGTGTAGTGAGACTTGAGCAATAAAGGAAAAGGATATTCGCAGGCTCAAGCATACAGAAATAGGAATGATAAGGTGGATGTGCAGTGCGTCCTTGAGTGCAATGCCTGGGG
>JAGKTI010005396.1:0-27563 GCA_018397915.1 Birgus latro | reverse complement strand
ATGAAAGGGCAGAGAGGGAAAGGCGCAAAAATAGTGTTTACGGGAAGGTGCGGATCAGTTGGCGTTAACATTTAAAGGCGAGGCGGTGGTAGTGCGGTACCAGACGTTGTGGTGAGAGGGTGTGCTGTTGCTGCTGCTCCTGATTTTAGTCTTGCGTAGTGAGTTACTCTGCATGTATTTTTCCTTCTGCTTTATTGCTGTAATGTTCATTCAGGTTACTAATTTTTGCTCTGGTTAGTAAGTTATTTTGTTGCATTTTTTTTTTTTTAATGCTTTTCATTCGTCAGTTTGTGGCTTGTCTAGACTCTCTCTCTCTCCTAGTTAATGGATCTCTGCCTATCATTATTGTTCATTTATTATCGTAACTTTCATGAACATAACCAACTGGAAAAAATCACACACACACACACACACACACACACACACACACACACACACACACACACACTGGCTGCAAAGTAATATAGGCGATTATATGCAACTCAAAAAAAATCACTCCGCCAAATGATGAAAATTACTCTGATAAATTACGTTTTGACAGAGAATTAAGTTTTGTGTTATGTATCGGCTGCCGTGAAGCTATTTTTTACCTTAAAGCCAGTGCGATTGGTGATAGTTTCCCGTGTGTGTGTGTGTGTGTGACAGAGAGGTGGAGTAGGATATGGTCACCATTTAACACCTTTGTTGACGGCCCTTGCTAAATAAAACCTTGTAGTCAGAATAAAATATTTGTACTATATTTTGTGCCAATATTGAAGGATGAATACTCTCAACCGCTCTCTCCACGCTTATTAAACCTCTGGTGGTAACGAATAAAGCAGTAAAGCCGTTCCAACCATGATAAAGCTGCGTAATACGCCGAGAATCAGTGAAATAAATATAAAAAAAAGGAAAAAAAGAAATTATCCAGGTATTCCAAGTAACCCCCCCCCCCTGTTATATGGTCACTTCACTTTCCGCGGTTGAGACGCGTGGCTTTCCTTTTTTGTCCGTGTGTGTGTTTGATAGAGAAAGGGGGGCATGTGACAGTGAGAAAGAAAGCAAATTTAGGAATGAAAAAGAGGGAAAGTAAATGATTAGAGAGAGGAAGGGAGAGTGAATGAGAGCCAGTAAATTAAAGCAAGTGAGGGAACAGAAGCCAACACATTAAAATGGTATAGTGAAATAATAAACCAGTAAATCATTGAAAGAATAAATAAATACGAGTAATTAGTGAAAAATGCCAACTCAACCCTCATTTTTTGTTCGATATGTCGGCCCTTGTTTCACTTTCGCTTTGCAGGTCCACTGCTCTCTTTTTAATGCTGTTAAGAGAGAGAGAGAGAGAGAGTGTGAAAGAGATACCTGTATAACGTTTAAAATTCGTGTGTGTACTGAGACAGAGGCGCCAAGGAGGAAGTGGCTGCCTAGCAGAAAAAAAAAAAAGCATATAATGTCATCATATTTACCGACGCCTGACACAATGACATCAAGCTTAGAATATGCTCAATTCGTATTAGTTTCAAATTTTACCGATACGCGGCCATTACGCAAGGTCCGATATTTCCAGCTCCCAGTACCGAAAAGAAAGTTTGAGTGGCGGGCCAGTTTTTTGTAAATTTTTTCATTGGCCTTTTTTTCTTTATCTATACACTTTTACCGGGAGTGTGAGGTAACGTTTCTCTCTCGTTTTTTTACCAGACAGGTACGCATCACGTTTGTCGATAGAGACTTGTCTTACGTGGAGGTGGCTCAATCGGTAGAGAGGTGGCCTGCGGTCCCACGGACCCAGGTTCGAATCCTCGCTGGGGCGGGGAACAGTTTAAGGATTTGAAATTCAGCAAATCAGGCTTTACTGGTCTACCAGAAGACCCGCCGACATGTCGTAAAAATACCCCCGCTAATACCAATACACCAGTCCTGTTTGAGACAGCCCTGGCATGTATTCAATATGGACGGTGGGTGTTAGCGCCGAAGTGGTGACATGGTATTGTAGGAGGACTGCTGGGCCATGATAGCAGGCTGTGAAGCCTATGCCCAGAGTCGGACACATAAAAAAAAAAAAAAAGTTTCTCCCAACCATTCTGCCACGGGACGTGTGGTTAACATAGTTTATTATGCACGAGAGAGAAATATCAGTATATTGTGTTTATTTAGGGAGAGAAAGTTATAATTAAATGCCTAATATATTTGTGAATGTGCGTTAGTGTGTACTTCCGTGTAAAGGTGATAATGTGCAGTGTGTGTGTGTGTGTGTGTGTGTGTGTGTGTGAGAGAGAGAGAGAGAGAGAGAGACGGATGGCTTCAGGATATGCTTTCTGAACTCAAGCTATGGCACCTGAATTAAGTATATGGCGTTTGCTGAGAGAATACAAGAGCTATCCTGACAGTGAGAGGGTTAGTGGTAACAGTATTAACACTCAGGCTCCTATAGCTCAGATTAATGAAATCGTCTGGAGAAGAATAAAAAATACATTGTTAAGTTGAAGATAAAAAATACATTGTCAGGTTGAAGATGTTAACTTTCACTGCCTTGGGATATCTTCATTTGCACTGAATAAAATTTTCTGCCATGAGTGAGCATGAATATTTATTTATTTATTTTTTTAAGCAAACGCTTACTTTTTATTTGCATTTTGTTTTTACAAGTTACAATTTATTTTTTTTTATACAGATGATACCGTGACTGCTTGGGTTATTCCCAGAGAACCATAACTACCTCCTTCACAACCACGACAGACCTAACTAGATCACTTTAACCTACATACTGACAATCAGAAGTCCTTCTTCCTATCCCACACCCTGTGACCTTTAGCCTACTCTCACCCATTCCACCTCAATCTTATCTCTCTCTCTCTCTCTCTCTCTCTCTCAATGTCCTTCCTTCCCTCCTGGCTTCAACCAGTGGCCCTACTTCGTCTGGTGATACTCATGGTGGTCAAGGAATCAGGAGACCACACCTACGACAGTTCACACCTCCTCACTACCTACTACGACTTCATTGTGGGTAAGATGGTGAATGTGATGATTGGGATGAAAGTTGTGTTCTCTTTGGCGTAGAAGATTTCACAGTACTTATTCGTTATTGTGCATGTTGCAGTGCGATATTCTTCTGTATGCGATTTATGTACCAGTATTATTTGGTAGCTATAGTTTGTGTGTGTGTACTTACCTTACCTAATTGTATGTGTACAGGAATGAGTCAAGCTCGTATTGTATTAAACCATTTTTATCACACGTATATATGTATTCACCATTGTTGTCATACATATCCATAAATTTATGAATTGTTTTGGCACACACTATTTCATTCGGCAGTGCATTGCACTGATCAGTTGCCCAATTTGGGAAACTAAATTTCCGTACGTCTTAATCACCTCTTTTTTATGCAGTTTTTTTTTTTTTTTTGCAGTGTTCTCTTGCTGATGCTTCCCCATAGGTGGTTGTATGCTCATTTATGTCAATTTTCTCCTTCCCAGATAAGCATTTATATAGCATAATAATGTCTCCTCTTTTCCCTCTCTCCTGTAGTGTTGGCAGATTCAGTTTTTCTAGTCTTTCTTCATAGCTTAGATCCCTTAAGCCTGGTACCCAGCTTGTACCGGCCCTTTGAACTTTTTCAGTCTTATCTATGTGTTTCTTAAGATGAGGATTCCAAACTACTGATGCATACTCCAGGGTTCGTCTGATGAATGATATCTTTCTCAGGATGTCTTCATTTATGTATGTGAATGCTATTTTCATATATGTAAGCAGTGTATACTTGTGCCTTACCTTTGCATACTCCAGGGTTCGTCTGATGAATGAAATCTTTCTCAGCATGTCTTTGTTTATGTATGTGAATGCTATTTTCATATTTGTAAGCAGTGTATACCTGTGCCTTACCTTCTCACTGATGTGGTCAGCCAGAGATTGTCTTATTGCTAATCGCACCTAGGTCCTTCTCTCTTTCTGATATGTGTAGGATTTTACTTCCTAACTTATAATCCCAATCTGGTCTTTTTCCACTTTTACCAAACATGATTACATGACACTTGTCCACACTGAATTCCATTTGCCATTTATTACTCCATTCATGAAGTTTATATAATTCTTCTTGTAGCTGTTTACAAGAGTATGTGTTAGTAATTCTCCTTTGTATTTTTGCATTATCAGCAGACATATTTAGACACCATTCATTTCCAGTGTTACTATCTGTGTCATTTATATACACTAAAAACGTAAATGGTGCCACCACTGTGTGTGTGTACAAAATAATCAATAAAGGGGATGTGTCAAGAGATTGGCAGAACCAAGAAGAATACGGCTCAGAGGGGGACTGGGATAAGTGAGATGAGTGATGAATTGGGCATAACAACAGTAGTGGTTTTGGGGGTATGTGTGATTATAATTTGCATAATGGTGATGAATGTGTTAATCAAGGTGGTATAAATGTAGTGATGCAGCTGTGGTGACAGTTATAATATTGGTGATACTACAGTTTACCTCATTCCATTTTTAAATGAGTTAAAGTACCATAATGCTGAGGCTTAGGAAGATTATGATGATAGTGGTGATGAAGAAGGATGATAGTCATGATGGTGATGATGAAGAGGGTGATAGCACTGATATATTAGTGGGATGGTAGGATGATGATGGTGATGCCATTATCTTGTCAGGTTGGTGCAGTAATAATGGTATATAATAGTGTTGATGGTGGTCTGATAGTTGGAAAACATCTTCCATCCATTATCCAATCCTATGTTGCCCCATGAGAAGCGTAGGGAGTCTGGGGTTTGGCAAGTTGGTCCTGACATTTAAGATGAGAGTGACCAGCCTCACTCATCCCTGAGTGGCATTACTTGATCAGTAAATCCCAAGCATCCCTTGGATATAAACCTACACAGGCTCAATGTGATTGGAGCGCCATAATTACCCACTAAACCACCAGGCACGAAAATTTGATCGTATGGTTACCACCCAGCATAGTAAATGGTTTCCTGGTGTACAGGAAACCATTTGGCTTGTCACTCAGTGTAGAGTCACCTATTGGCAGAAGGAAGAGGAAAGAATGAAGGAAAGGAAGACAGATGAGGGAGTGTAAAGTCATTCATAGGCAGAAGGACAAGGAAAGAGTGAAGAAAAGAAAGACAGAAGAGGAAGGAAGGACGAGAGGAAAAGGCAGACACCCAAAACAGATCTGCATCGAGTGAGTGGATGGTGAGTGCCCCCAACTAAATGGTGATAATACCGTTTTTCTCTCAACAGTTGGTGCAGGCTCAGCAGGGGCAACTGTAGCATCAAGACTGTCAGAGGTGGAAGGTTGGCGGATCCTGCTGCTAGAGTCAGGGGGAGAGCCACCACCAGAGAGTCATGTACCAGCACTCTTTGGCACTCTGTTGGAGGGAGAGGCAGACTGGAGCTTTAGAACTGTGCCACAGAAACATGGGCTTAGAGCCTTTAAGGACCAGGTGAGAGAGAGGAGGGGGGGGGTAATTATTTATTTTTTGTGTGAAAGGACAAACTGATGGGGAAAAGATAGCCATCCCTACTTAGACCAGCCAAGCCCAACCTTAAACTTTGATCCTGTCTTATCCAACCCTACTGTAACCTACTGTATCCCACACCACTCCACCCCAACTCACCAAAACCTAGCCTAATAAAACCTCCAACTTGCCTTACCCTGCCCTTACCTAATTGAACCGAACATAACCTAACCTGTCCAACAGTGAAAATTTCCAAAACACTCTTCTTACGCAGACAGCGCCCTTCAACCGTGGTCGTGTGATAGGTGGGAGTTCAACCATCAATTACATGATGTTCGTGAGGGGTAATAGGAGGGACTTTGATAACTGGGCTGCCCTTGGAAATCCCGGCTGGGACTTTGCCTCGGTACTACCCTTCTTCAGGAAAGCTGAGGACTATCGGGGGACCAGACATGGGGCTACTGGTAAGTGGGTGAGAGAAAATGATTATTCCTTTCATATTTCTGTAATTGTGCTTTTTTTATATTTGAATGCTGTGTTGTGCATAGCAGGGGTTAATTTTGCATACTACAACAGCAATGTGTATTTGTATCTTTTTAGTTCTTATTTTTTTTTTTTTTTTTAAAGGGTATAAAAGTCACTGTGCAATAGAAGACAGTAGCAGATCCCTACAACACCTCAAGCTGCCATACCACTGTCACACCTCACATTAGCACAGCTTACACAAAACAGCCTTCAATGAGGACTCCCTGAACACTAGCTGCTCCACATCTGCAGATATACAGTACTCCCTCTAGTAACTCCCCTACTTCATCTTCCCCTAGCGGAATACCATGGTGTAGGAGGCCCATTGAGCGTGGAGGACAAACCATGGTATACACCCCTACTGCACGGCTTCCTCAGGGCAGGGAAGGAACTGGGATACTCTGTAATTGATGCTAATGGGCCAGAGATGATAGGTGAGTTTGGCCAGTATTAATGTAGGAGACTGTGTAGCTCCCCCCCCCCAGTAGTTCTGTTGAAAAATGTGACTTGCTCGTGATGTGCTGGTGAATGGAGAGACACTTGGATTGGTGGAGGAGCTGGGTAGCTTAGTAGAAAGAGAGGTAAATGTGTATGAAATGAAGTGACATGGGAAGAAAAGACATCTTGGTAGGAAATAGAGGACTATGGAAACTGCAAGAAAGATTGCGTGGTGTGTTAGTTTCCATATTGACTTAAGTGTGTTAGATTGGTATGGAATGAGTGTAAAAGTCACGATTAAGAACAGTTGGAATGGAACTGCTAAAAAATGTGTGTAATGTTCAGTGGCTAAAATAAACAAAGTGATTCTTGAAAAATGTGCTGTGGTTGCCACCACTGCCTCTTTAGGTCTGATTCTTGAAAAATGTGCTGTGGTTGCCACCACTGCCACTTTAGGTCTAGACCACTAGGCATCTCTAGTTAGCACTGTAATTGATATACATGAATAAATTTTTTTCCTCAGGTTTCAGTGTACCAGAAATGACTATAAGGGATGGTCGACGTTGCTCCACTGCTGAAGCGTACCTTAAACCTGCCTCCCAACGCTCAAACCTCCATATCGTCACCAATGCTCATGTCACGCAGGTCAAATTGAATTAAAAATACTGTGCTGGTATTTCAGAATAAGCCTTATCAATTGTGCAAATATGTCGGTGTAATGTAAGAGAATACGTGGAAAACCTATTTTAAATATTGTTAGAATGATACAGTTTGTTGAAGTTACTCATTATGGTATTTTGTAGTATCAGTATCAGTGTTTCATCAGTATGACATGAAATGTAACCATTCACCACCCAAACCTTAGTTCTTTATTGCTTTCTTCAATTACTGTACTGTCCTTTGATTGTCAGCTCTTTCACCAGCAAATAGTATGGGTTCTCTCTCCCAAATACCTTGACTTCCTGTTGCAGATTTTATCAGCAACTTTTGTTAGCTTATACTGCCTATGTTGAAGAAGGAAAAACTTAATTCATCTTTTGTTTCCACAGATCATCTTTGACCAAAACAATAGAGCTGGAGGTGTAAGATTCAACCATAAGGGTAAGGTTGGTAACATAACTCTTGAAATGGGTTTTAGCCTTGAAAAAGTAGAGACAAAGTTACATGATGTAAGGCTTTTTTTTTATCCATATATTGATACTGATACAAGGGATAAATTTCATATATGTAACTTCTGTAACTTCTTAAACTTGCAAGACTCGGATTTTTAAAAAGTCTGTGTGAAATTCACCTTTATTCTTCTTTCAGCATCGTATTGCCATAGCCAAGAGGGAAGTGGTAATTAGTGCAGGTGCTGTGTCATCCCCCCACCTGCTCATGCTGTCAGGGGTGGGACCAGCTAGTCATCTTAAAGCACATGGTGTGAGTTTGAATTTATTTATTAGCTTTCTTTCTTCTAGTTCTGCTTTTCATTGCTTTTGTTCTTTGAGCACTTTTCTTTCTTTCTGTGTTCTCTTTTCCATTCTGTTTTTGTTTTTCATCTTTCTTTTTAACGTAACAATTCTTGTTTTTTTGCTTTCCAGTTCCTAATCTAGATCCTTTGCACCCAGTGCAGGTGCTAGTGGGAAATGGGGTTAGGAAGATGTTGATTATCTAGTTTTGTACTCCATTGATTATAGAATATGATTAAGAGCAAAGAAAACCAGAACAGTGGCTGCTAGAATTGCAGTTAGCTTACCATTAGAGTATTATTTTGAATTTATATGACTTGATTTAATGGCAGTTTAAGAAAGCATTGTATCTTTTGTTTAGGATGTATGTTATGTCATTTACCAGCTCGTCATTCCTTCCAACCATCTGCCCATTCATCCAGATCCCAGTAATCAGTGACCTACCAGGAGTAGGAAGCAACCTGCAGGACCATGCCTCAGTATTCGGCCTCACATGGACCACTTCACCAGGGCACTCTCTTAGCTGGTCCACCCTTACCTCTCCTAGGGCCATAGTGGATTATATCTATACAAGACGAGGTGAGGGAGGGAGGAAGAAAAATAAAGAGAGGGGATGAGAATATGAAATAATGATTAGGGGATGAATTTTTATATCAAGCTATGTGTTAAATAGTCACTCTTACCAGCAGTCCTTTCTTTTCCATAGGTCCACTTTCCACTCCCTTTCCCATTGAAGCCCATGCATGGATAGAGTCTGAAGAAGGTGATCCCTATTGGCCACAGCTGCAGTTTCTCTTCATGGCAGGCACAGCATTATATGATGATGGCCTTGCTATGCCTGATTTACTGGGCTTCGAAAGGAAGGTTAGAAGCATTGAAACCGTAAAGGAAGTCATTATTTACCATTCTTGTTTTTGTTAATTACTGTGCTTTTCATTATTTACTATTGTTTTCATTAGTTACTATTGATTTCCTTATTTACTCTGTCTATTGCCAGATGCCTCAATCCCGCATGGGGTGGCCACAAACAAATCACCTCCACATCGCTCTGTCCCCCGCCATTTCACTGCCCCTCTCCCAGCTCACACATCCCTCTCTCATATACCTCTCCACTCCATCCCTCCATCTCATCCTTGGCCTCCCCCTCCCTCTCCCTCTCCCCCACTCCACCTCACTCACATACACTCTCCTCATCAGTCTTTCACTCACCATCCTCTCCACACGCCCCAAACCACCTTAACGTGTTTCTCCAAACACTTCCTGTCACATCCACATCCACACCACAACACTCCTTCACGTCCTTATTTGTTAGTCCGTCTCTCCATGTGACTCCACATGCTACTACTCATTTTCATTATTAGTTTTTTCATTGTGCTGTTCTTGATTTATTATTATTTTCATTATTGTTTTATTAATTACTGTTCTTTTCATTATTTGCTGTTGTTTTCATTAGTTACTGTTGTTTTCCTTATTTACTACTCGTTTTCATTATATGCTGCTGTTGTTTTATTTACTGTTTTCTTGATTTAACTCTTATCTTAAATGTCAGGACCAACTTGCCTAGCCCCGGGCTCCTACACTCCTCTGTGGGGCGACATAGAATTGGATAATGAATGAATGAGTATTTTCATTATTAACTATTACTATTTACTTGATTTAGTATTATTTTCATTATTAACTGTTCTTTTCATTATTTACTGTGCTTGCTTTAATTATTTTTCTGTTTGTGTTTTGCTCACTATAAGTACTGTATATGTGTAGCCAGGTACCATATCCTGATATGTTTAGCTGTAACAGAAAAATGGGGGGGGGGTAATCCATGTATAGTAAAATTCAGTATATTTAGTAGGTGTTCTGTTAATTATCTCAGAGATCTGGCTGCTTTGAGAGTAAGAAGCCAAAAAATATTCATACATACTGTACATTCCTTGGACTCTGCTATAATTACCATACATTTTTGCCAGGAGTGCCCAGAATACCTCTGTGCAGTGTGACCTCTTCAGCCTGCATCCTCTATGATCTCAGTAGCTTGTGATCTCCCTACCATAACCTCAGTATTTATCCTAAATTAACATGAGATCTCCATTTACTTTTTTTTTTTTTTTTTTTTTAATGCAAGGAAGAAGGAACCAAAGGCCATGGGCCCGCAAACCGTTCCTTCCAAGAATAAACGAAAACAACACAAAAGAGAGCCAGATTCAAGATCCATTCATTTTGAGATGCTTGGACACTGCGTTTGAAAGACTGGGGATTATAGGAAGTAGGAAATACAGACAGAGGAAGACAGTTCCAGAGTTGACTAGTTGCATAAATGAAGGACTGGGAGTAACGGTTAACTCTTGCATTAGAGAGTTGGACAGAAAAGGGATGAGAGTTTGTTGCTAGACAGGTACTATGTGCCCGTCGTAGAGGTGGAGGGATGCAAGTAGACAGTTCAGAGGAATAGTGGCCATTGAAGTGCAGCAAAGAGACAGAGGTTGAAGGGAGCTAGTAAGAGGAGGAGAGTTAATGAGACGAAAAGCCTTTGACTCCACCCTATTGAGAAGGGCTGTATGTGGGGATCCTTCCCACACATGAGAGTTGTACTCCATACACGGGTATAAAACCCGTGTATAAGGTCAATATCTGTGTAGGGGTAAAGAAGGTTCGGAGTCGGCTTAGCACATCTAATCTCTTGGAAGCAGATTTCACAAGAGATGTAATATGTTTTTTCCAAGATAAATCCCGAGTGAATGAAACCCCAAGCATGTTCAAGGATGATGTAGGAACGAGCTGGATATTATTAAACATCAGCGGGTATGCCTGTGGAAGGTTTTGTCTGGTTGATAGGTGCAAGAACTGAGTCTTTGATATATCAGTAATATATAATCTTAATATCATGTGAAATAAAATTGACATATAACCTCTTCCAGTTCTTCTACGACTATTTCTGGGACATCCGAGGCAAGGAAGGCTTCAGCATCTCTCCCATGTTGACCCGAGCCAAGAGTCGAGGTACTATCAGGCTACGCTCCCCTGACCCCTATGATGACCCTCTCATTGACCCTAACTATCTCAGTCACCCTCATGATGTCACTACCCTCATTAAAGGTTGGTTGACTGTGGCAGATTGAAAAGGAAGGGGGGGCTCCAGGAAGTCCAGATCCCCCCTTTTTATTTTTTCATATACAGTATATATATATTTTTATATTTAGCAACATGCACAGGCAGTTCTTATAAGTAGTCTTTGTTTTTAGTATGCATTAGAAACAAAATAAGCTTCCTTCTTGTCCTTCTTATCAGTAAAGTTAGGAGCTGAACGTTTACTTTACTGTTGCAAGTTATTCAGAATGGAACCTTGCGGAATACAGATAGTCCTGACCCTTATGCAGTCAGTAGGCATAAATCTCTCCTTCTTGTAGGTATAAAGTTTGCCCTGAGAGTGGGAGGATCACAGGCCATGAGGGACGGCTTTGGGGCCAAGTTTCATGACAAGGTATGTATATGTATGTCACCCTAATTAATACTCCTTATACTGTGATTAACCTTTTTTCTCTCAATGCTGACTTTCTGATGCTACACTGCACTCCACTGATCATTTCCTTGCAGTTTAGGCATTCAGTAAGTGATAATGTGGCTTATTTTATTGGACATGCTGCTGTACTTTCTCTCTCGCCTTGTTTTTTCTGTACCTTTTTTTCACCTATTCATTTGTACTGGTTCTTGATGCTGTCTCACCCCAGCCACAAGGTGGAAAAAAGGTCAGGATGATTATTGTTATGTGATTTTCGTATTTATTATTTATTTGTTGCTTTGTTATTCTGTGGATGGTGCCAGAGTGTGTGAGGCAGAGCCTGAAAGTTTGTTGTATTTGACTGTTGCGCTTTAACCCTTAAACCGCAGGGTCGCCGGAGGCGCGCCGTGCCCATCCCACGGGGTAAATCTGCGCTCCGACTGACATTTTAAAAATATTTGCCAAAAATCAATTGTTAGTCCTAGAATATTATAATTACATATGCATATGGCACATACCTTCAGGTTTCTCCTGGGATGTTTTTTTTAGCACTCGTCGACTACCGTAGGACTTGTGGAGACTTCTGAAGTTGGGTAACTAAGTCTCCACTTTACACTTCCCGACTTCCCGTAATATGAATATCACTGCCAGATATTAACACTAGAAATGCTATTCAGTGATTTCCAAGTAGTTTGGAATCCATACTCCAAAAAAAAGACACTGAAAGCAATGTAAAATACGAGCGCGTACAAGCCTCCCACTCGGACTAATTCGCTGCTCGTATTGTCATTTCTTATTCATATACACACTCGCACTTTATTATTTCTAGTACTTTATTACACTTATATCTACAGTCCTTTACCGCTTCCAACACGATGTTTAGTAAGGGTAGAGGTCACAGGGCCTTTTATAATGGGCGCAAAAGTGGCAGAAATGGAGGGGCGCGACTGTGATGTGCCTCCAGCTTGAAGGACGGCAGTGAACTGAGATGTATGTATCTCAGCAGCCAAGAGTTGAAAATGTCAGCTGCTAATGTATATGCTAAGAAATAAGTCATAGGAAATCAAGACAATACATAATAAATTAGGTAGTTCCAGGTGAATATAAATATCACTCAGGCTTCTTTCCTTTCTTATATACATTTATATTACGAGAATAGCTCATACGGCATATTTCACGGGGAAAAAGCAGGGGAAATTAGTGAACGAGTACAGGTTGGATGTTGCCCAAGTGATAATTAGCCGATTCCAGATGTATGGCACTATCAATTACCTTATTCTTTTTATATATATATTATTTTGTATAAGAATAGGGCATAGGGCTCATTTCAATGGATGAAATCGGTGGAAAAATCCGGGGAAGATTTATGTAGCGCAGAGCAGCTGAGCAGACAACACGAGAGGGTAATGGAGGGGAGGTAGGGGGGGAGTCTAGAATGGGGGAAAATGGCTAAATTGTCAACAATGGATGGGAGTAGTAATGACATTAGCAGCTCTGACTGTTGTTGGACATTGGCAGTGCTGATAGATGATACAACATTGGCAGTGCTGATAGATGATACAAATCACCACCTGAAAGCCCGGGCTAATTCAAAACAACACAAAATGACAAAAGTGATGCCCCACGGTATGATCCATTGCACCGGAGCATCACGGAAGTGACGACCCGCGGTTAAGGGGTTAAATACAAGGGATGGGTGGGGTATACTGGTTACTGTTGCCTCCCAGGTGAGTGATCAGTTACCCTCATTAAATTTTTTTCTCTTTACCTGTAGATAGATAGATACACTATTTCTCTATTAATACTTTGTAGGTTGTGCCAGGGTGTGAGGCAGAGGAAGTAGAATCAGACAGATACTGGGAATGTGTCATCCGTCATCTGGCAGCGACCACATACCACCCTGCTGGAACATGCAAGATGGCACCACACACAGACCCATATGGTGTGGTGGATCATTTGCTGAGGTGGGTAGAGAGAGAGGGTAGAGATGGAAGATCAGAGAAAGTGATACTGAATAAAACCATCTGAGAATAGCAGGATTAAAATAGTCTTTGTGCCTAGGGGATTATGAGGATGTAAATACTATGCTTTTATATTGTTTTGCGCATTTTTGCCTATGATTTATAGTTCTTGTTAACCCATTGACATTGGTGAGTTTGTCAGGAGAATACCTTAAACTCATCCCACGTAAGATTGAAGAAAATGACAAGTTAATTTTTCACAGTTAATGTTTTGATAATGATTAGAGTTTTTAACACATATGGTGCTGTGCATTTCACTTGAGCATAGAAACTGTCAGATGTTAACCAAAATAAATAAGAAAGTTGTTTGTTTACAGCCAGAGGGTTTAAAGTGCACAGTTGCTTATGCTTACAGGGACTTGATTTCACTGTTGTGTTATGTCAGGGTACGTGGTGTATCTGGCCTGAGGGTGGTGGATGCCTCAGTCATGCCCCTGGTGGTGTCTGCCAACACTAATGCTGCCACCATTATGATTGCAGAACGAGCCAGCCACTTCATCAAGCTTAGGTAAAGCATACATTTTTGTTCTTCCTCATCTGTGCACTTTCTTTGCCTGCTTTCTCTTATTTTTGCTTCACAAAAAAAAAAGTTAGAACTGCTGCATGAACAAACTAGCACAACAGATACTGTAAAAGGCTTGATAATATACCCATGATGCTTACCTTCCTTCATTCATTTCTTCACTTTATCCTTTGTCTTCCTCACTGCATTTTTTCATCATATTTGCATCTGTACAGTGTCTTTGTTAGGAAGTGCTTATCTGTGCATTCCAAATTCAAGCAGTCAGTTGGCTTCCCATATTATGGTCATATATTGAATATGTGCTGAATACATGAGTGCAGTTTGGTTGCTTGAAAGCAACTTGGATTATTGTACATTTATAAAAGAAAAATAATTTACTTGTTCCTTCAGATGTCCTTATTATAATTGCTGAAAAGTATGGAAAATTATACAGCATGAAAAACAACTTTGATGCAGAATGTAAAGTGAATGAAGTTTTATATTCATTCTTTCTACTGGAATTCCAGATACTGAATGTAAGAAGGTCAGATTTGCAGCATCTCAATATTCTTGAAAAGTCATATAGAGTAACTATAATTTGGTTTTCAGTGTACATTCTAGTGCTGCATGCTGTTTATGTACTACATGTATCTGTTTCTTCCAGATGGATTTCAAGAGTTTCCTGATGGGTTGTCTGCAGTGAACTTCAGTTAAGCCTTCGTGCAGTAGGAGAACCAAGACTGGCATTCTTAACAGCTTAGGTTTCTACTAACTCATCCATAGTGATATATTTTTGCATATGGTATGTTATGTAATACTTGTACAGTACATAGAATATACACCTTCATTCACTTCATAATCCACCACCACCTCATCCTAGATTGGGCCATCTGGCTGCAGATGATAGGCTAAGGTTAATATTTACTTTTATGCTATTCAAGTCTAGTTTTGTATCTAAAGGATGTGAATAATTACATTACTTACAAGAAGGTAGCAAGGTGTAAGCTGCAAATAAATTCTTAAGGAAGAATTCCTAGCATGCCATAACTGACTACTGTATAGTGTGGTATCAAAACTTGAACCCAGTGGGTGGAATGGGACACACTGCTCTGCCACTTGTGTAATGAGATGCGGTGTTGTGACCTATGATAGCATGCTGGAAAATAAAACCTGAAATATGCAAACCTTATAATATTGGCTTGGATAATATAATTTGCCAAACTGACTACTGCAATATGTGAATAAGGAAATGCACTTCTGTATTCATGTTGATAATCCTTTCAGTTTAAAAAATTTATCCTAAGTGAAATAATTGTGTCTAACTTTAACTTTATACTAAAGGATGTCGTAATAGCAATATTTCTGATGTTTTAAATCCAAGGGGTCTCTACTAAGCCAAAGAAATGGTCTGGTACTGTAGTATGAATTAAATAAATGATTAGACATCCCTGAATAAAGAGTATAAAGTACTGTATGCCAGTTTCCTTGATGAACATAACATAAAACAGCATTATTGAACTAAAGAGATTTATATTGTTTAGCAATGCTTTAATCATTAAGACGTGAATGGAACAATTCAGGTATATTGATAGCTAATGCTGTTTTGTGAAGAACTAAAAATGTAGAAAATGTTCAGAGAACTACTGCTAGGTATCTTTATAAATTGCACAGCTTTAACATTATATTAACCTATTCACCCAGAGGATTTAGTTTTTCCTTGTTCTTACTGAAAACCAGTACAGAAATACTGACCAGATGCCGGATCGTCAGGACAAGAATGAGTGTCGCTAAAGTATGTGGGAGTAGTGCTTTATGTCCAGAAAATATTAGTGAATGACTGACAGAAGCTATTCCTAGAGATATCCCACATTGAAAAAATGGATTGGAGTTAAACAGTGAAATGAGAAGTACTTAATTGATTGAAGGAGGATAAGAGGATGCAAGGGGCAGTTGTAGTATTGTTTATTGATATTTTAAAAACATATGACCTTTGAATCCAATAAGTTTAATATTACAGTTTAAAATTCACAGCTGGAAGCCCTCCCTAAGCAGAAAACAATTCTGTAGGGATAGCAAGAATCTGCCATCCTCTTTTCAGGGAGAGGGAAGTAGTTGCGGGTAGTTTGTATAATGACACAGTTGGTCTGTCTAGTTACGATCGAGCTATGTGAAGGTTGCCCTCACTAGCACCAGAGGGCTTGTTAACACTATATATAATGTGAAAAATGTTGATGTTGGGTCGAAAATGTTAATTTCCATAATAATATTGGAGTAACTAACTTCATGGTTATGCCATAGAATGATACATTATTATACTACTATTACTGTTACTATTAATGTTTTTTCTGAAAACCACCATTTCTTAGCTAAGCAAGCCTGAAAGTTGCAAGTATTTTACTCGCCATGGCGAGTAAATAAATTACATGCCTGGTAAAAATTATTTCTCACTCACCAGTGGCAAGTTGATGTTTTATATTTAAAATTTTAATAAAATTTGTTTCTTTAACCATTACTTCATATTAAGAAATAGCATGATAAAAATATATATAAAAAAAATCATCATTATCAATAATCTAGCAACTCTGTTAAAAACCACTTGGCATCATAACAGTCGCTAGACGCTGTCTGACTGTCTCTCGGTCGCTGATGGCATGATCAGTGTTGCCGTAGTCAGCTGACGAGAAGGAGTAGCGTCGGTTGCTTCCAACATGAAACACACGAAACCCTCGCCGTCAACGTCAGTCTCGTCGCCTCCCTCGATAAAAGCAAGCATCACAGAGAACGTTTCTTCCCAAATGGAAGAAAGAATTTACGTGGCTTATGTATGATGAAAACGAAAACAAAATGAAGTGTTCCATTTGTATGAGAAATCCAACTGCAGCCGGCAAGACGGATTTCGTTACTGGATCTCAGAATTTTAAAAAAGAAAACATAGTTTACCATGGCAAAAGCAGGAAGCATATTGAACTGCGTGATACTGAATTAAATCACCAAAGTCAAGGAAACATAGTCAAGGCATTCCAGCATCAGCAAAAGAAGGAAGAAGGTAAGAATTCTAAATAACTGAAGATGAAAATTACCACAGCATACATGCTGGTAAAGGAAGAACTTCCATTCGCTATTTTTACCCAATATTGAACTACAAAAGAAGAATGGTGTGCCCTTAACAACCACTTATGCGAACCATGTGAAAGCTGCAGAACTGGTGCACACCACTGCAGACAATGAAAGATGAGGTTCATTGTTTTAAGCAATAAATAAATATGGAATTTGTATATGGCATACAAATTCTATATCTGTGTTTATATACAAGCAAATGTATTATTTATTTTCAGCCTGGGCTACAGCAAATAACTTGCAGGCTGGCTAATTATTTGTTAATTTTCCTCTGGCTAGTAAAAATTTTTCTTGCCGGGTAACATTTTTTAAGTACTCAACAGTGGCTGGTAAGATAAACTGTAGACTTTCAGGGCTGCACTAGGGTGCTTCATACTTCGAAATAACGATTCCATATGTGGTATTCCATAGTAAGTGGCAAAATGGTTAAAGATTATTTACCATGCTGGTCACAAAGGTGCTAGGAAATGTCAGTTAGGGGAAATAAAAGAAAATCTATATTGAACTCTTCCACAGACAAAAGGGTTAATTATCAACAGGCTTGAGATTATCTCCTAAAAACCTCGCATATTTTCAGGGGCTGTCTGTGTTACTCATGCTGCTGTTCTTGCAATTGCTGTGTTGGAGCTGTCGTGGTACCTGCACTGCTACGTGAGTAACCTTTAATTTTAGGGAAATACCTCTGCCCTAAAGAGGTTAATTCCCCTGGGCCATTGGTCTTTAAGTTATCTACTACAACAGCTACTACTACCCTTCTGAAATGTGAGTTAGAAATATTTTGGTTCGTCCACCTTGACTTGGCGGAGAGTTTTGTCTTTGGCAGCTTAATCCCCATAGCCCCAGAAGCAGAGTAAGACAAAGATAGCATTAATGTGACTCTGCATCTTTTCCAGATCACTTTTAAGCTAAGTCAAGGTGGACAGAGTGTAATAGTTGCTCCCCTACTTACGATATTTTAATAGAGAATTCCTCACCCCAATCATTGGGTAAGAAAAGTTAGGACTGTTGATAATTGTGACCAGTAGCAGTGCTAAGTTCCATGACTAGATCATTCCACCACTAGGGTATTCAAGGCCAGTTTACTTAATCTAGGTACTGATTTTACTAGCCAATCAATGATGATGACAACGATGATGATGATAGGATAGGATGATGCAGTGCCAGGAGTCAGTCCCTGGCACTATCAGGCTGGCAGGCACAAAGCCTAATGAAAGCTCAAGCTGTTAAGTCTTTAATCTCAGCATCAATAGTTCTTAGCTCAGATGTTCATAAGTGGGAGAGCAACTGTCTTTATTCCATCTAACACCAGATGGTTTTATTCAACTGAGAGGGATGCGTTGGGGTCTAAGGATAATAATGAACTTTATTTTTAACTTATTTATATTAGTCTATACTCAATTATCATACATCTTGCACCTTAACTTGGCCCAGGATTTGTCCATTCACCAGTTTTTTTCATATATCTCATTGGTAGAGTAACACAGTGCTACAAGTGTACATCCATCCCATTGCACTTCATGATGCGCATTCTGCTTGATGCTTATTTTATGCCAAGGTAGAGTAACAAGAGTACTGTAAGTAAATTCATGATTAGCATGTTTCCTTGCTAAGCTATTGCCTCAGTTCAGCATTACTTCAAGCTGATAGATAGATAAAGTACACAGACAGATAAACATTAGATAGTAAATAGATTGCAGTAAGTGTTAGCTAGACAGATATACTGCAAGAATTTTGTGATAGAAAGGTTCTCCATGTTATTTTTTATGTTTTTGACTGCTAGTACAGTATTTCTTGCAGTTGAACAATGTCTGGTGTTAGTTCAATCAGAGTGCTTTGTCTTCTTTGTGGCTGTGGTGATTTCATAATGTGATTTCTTAGCAAGCCTCCTGAGCCACCTAAAAGACACCACAGTGAATAATGCTTATTATTATTTACTTATTTGTATTATTTTGTTTGTATTGTAATTTATGAACAGTGGACAGGATTCTGTTGCGTAAGGTTCGGCCAGTTGTTTCAGGTACTCGTGTATATTGTTGCTATGATTTCCATTTCAATCACCCACACCAATCGATCCTGCAGTGTCGGCGTTACTTGTTGTTTGCAAACCTCGGCCCCATTGATTCCCCCGTGTGGAAGTTGGAACGCTAAGTACCGGTGTGCATGTAAAAAATTTAATAAGTGCCAAATCAGACTGAGTAGATTAAAGTTTTGTGCTGGCAGTAAATGAACAAAAAATCCGCTTGTTAGAAATAAACTGATTTGTTGTTGAAATGTGTGCTAGTGTACTATTTGCCTTGCCCTTCCAGTACATCATGTAGTGTGGCCCCAGGTCCCTTTGCTACTAGTGGGGTTTTGGGGAATTGGGGATGACTGGGTGGGTGGGTTGCACTTTTACAACAAACACAACCCACCATTGTATGCCACAATATATATCAGTTCCAATGTGGGTAATGTGGCTTCTGGAGTTCAAAGAGAAGGGGTTGTCATTGCAAATGTTGGAAGGATAAGTGGCACACAGGTGGATGATTATAAGTACACATGCACGCATCACCTTGCTTGCAATAATCACGTTGTGGCCGTGCAGTAAGGGGGCAGAATGCTCTATGAGGAGGTTGTATGCATGGTTGTTTTTTTTTATATTTTTTATGGCCTAGGCAATGCTTCAATGATTGGGTGTATGCTCTTAAGTGGATATTGCAAGTGAGACGTTGCACACTTTGTTCACATCTATGAGGTGCTGGACCACACATTCACAGCCACCCATTCATTCACCAATTTTTTGTTTCCCCTTTTTTGCAAGAGACCTGGGACTAGCTACTGACTGATATAATACCGTATTGGGCCACATTTACCTGGAGTGCTGTAACTCCTTACACCACCACGTGGTTTGTCTAGTTTTATGTTACCACCAAGTGTAGTAACTTATATCCTGGGTAGCAAGATCCCACTTGGCCTGTCACTCATGGTAGTAACAAGATGTCCACTTTGATTAGCAATCATACCAAACAGCCCATTTCTTTACCTGCTGCTATCACCTCTGAAAGAAGACGTCTTCACCAGATTTGAGTAAAGCGACTAAGGTTATAGACAACTGGCCAGCCGTACACTGCCATAGGCTATGAAATGTTTTGCAGAAATCCTGTCCTGAGCATGAGCAAGAGTATGTAGACACTTCTGTGCCAGCTGTAGGAATGGAAGGTGTTGTTTTTAATTTTTTATGTGGTAAGGACTGTACACCAGAGCACCAGAGTTACTATTCTTTCATAGTCCACCATTCTCCTTTAGGGGGATAATAAAGGAACTGAAGGCTGTTAGTTTAACCTGACAGTTTCGATATCAGATCATTGCCATATGAAAGTGTCAGTTCCAAGCATCAGGAAAGCAAGTTGGAGAAGGATGTTACTTGTTTGTCATTTGAGGAAGAAAGATATATATGAAATACAAGTTATTGCTGGCAGACCATTGTTGGCATACTTTTGCACCTGCCTGTCCATCACAAACATGCAGTAAGTCATGGTTATTTGCCACAGATGCTAAGAAATACAGGGTGGTTCAAATATAACATGTCTTATCCCATATGTTTTGTTCTTGCTTGTTTGAACCATACCTTACCCCATCCTTAGGTGGGAAAAAGAGATTAAGGTGGTGATGATGGTTATGATTTGATTGCAGTGAGGAGAATAATAATGGCTCGTGTTGGTTATTACATTGATTATGATGATTATAACGATGATTGATGTGGTTCAGGCTCAGTCAGCATTACCATATCTACCATGCATCATTTTCTGTTTCCCATAACCCTTTCTTACTTTATAGCAATTGCTTGTTTACATCCATTGTTTGCATGTTTTGTCAAGTAATTAAATATCTCCCTTTTCATTGGCTTCAGTAATTGCTTAAAGTTCACTCATTGCATTAAGCAGAAATTTTTGTCCTCTGACTGTTATCTCTCTACTGCCAGACATCTCAGTCCCATAAGGGGGCCCACAAACAAATTAACTCCATGTTGCACTGTCATGTACCATTTTACTGCCCTTTCTCCAACTCACACCTCCTCCCTTGTATCTCTCCACTCCATTCTTCCATCTTCGCCATGGTCTCCCCTCCTCCCCTCCCCTTCCACGTCATACACATACCCTCTTCTAGTCAGTCTCTCATTCTCCATCCTCTACATGGCCAATCTATCTTGAAGTATTTCTCCCAATAGCACCACAGTGGATCTCTACTTCCTCATTTGTTTGTCTGTCAATAAAACTCCACACACTCCTCACTTCATTTACACTGCTCTCTCTTGATTTGTCCTTCCAACAGGATCCAAGCCTCACTTCCATGCTCACTTCCCTTCCCATTATCACAGCTTTCAGTGATCCAGCAACCTTTCTACCCTGCTGTACCCATTCAAGCACTTGCATCCTTACTCATCACACTGCTTAAGTACTTGAATGCACTCTCATTCTCTGTTTCCTCACCATCCTGTCTCACTGTGTATGCTTGATTTCTTTTCCCTCTAAGATCACAACTTTACTCATACATACATTCTCTTTTGGATTCACTTTCTTGCATACACCCTGAGACTCCTTCACCAAGCCTTGCAGTTCACATTCCTCACAATTCAGTATCATCAGCAAGCAACAGTCCAGGACGTTTCCACACCTTACCCTCTCTCATTAGACACTCCAATATATTCACATCCCCGCCCATTATCTCTCATATAGCTCCATCCATATACGAATTGAACTACCACAGAGACATGACACACACAGACATGACACACAAAAGCATGATACAATATAATATGACACAACCATGACACAAGGAGACATGAAATTTTTGGCCTTATTCAGATTCATTTCCCATACCTCATTGGCAGAATAAGCTAACACCATGGCCCAACATCCTTTCCATAGCACTTCTTCGTGACTAGCACCATTTTAGTCTTGTTTCACCTAGCATTTACAAAGGAAGGATGGTAATTTAATCCCCAGTTAAACAGAGCATATTTTAATCTCCCACACCCGCAGACTGAGCCGATCACCATATATATGGGCAGCCCTGTATTATAGTTTAGTAAATTGTTGGCTGCTGTTGCTGTGGTCCTGTATTCCTCTGTAGTAGTGCTGTAACCAAACCACTTCTCTGAATCAGTATAGCATCAGTATTTTTGCCTTTACAGTATTTTGCCCTCTGACTAAATATAACAGTGTCAGTTGTTTGTAGCTTATTTGTGTGTGCTGATCATCTAGCATTGTAAATAAGATATGGCTAAATGAGCCGAGAAATTTTCCTAAGGATATATGCATGTTATTTTCCAAAGTAGACTTTTGAAAGATATACACACATGCCTGAAAATGATTATTAGAGGATAATCTATGTTGTAAGGATTAATTCTCATCCAAAAGCCCATATTGCTTCTTTTCTTTCATTAAACTGCAGTATTTAGTTTCTCCAGCATTTTGATTGTCGTTAAAATGAGCCTGGGACCACCACAACAGCAGGTATTATCAGCCCAAAAGATCATAAATAAATGTGGCCAGTAACAGGACTCATGCAAAAAGCCATAGTGCATTTTTAGTATAAGTAAAAGTAGGCGTTTTGCATATATTATCCTTCCTGAAGTATCGATGTTGGTTATTATATTTGTTTGCCTATTTTTATGCCCATATTGTTAATTTTGCAATACTATTTTTGCCATGTCATTGTGATATACTGCAGTCTGCCACAGGAAAAAATATACTGAAAAAAATATGTACTCTTGTCATTGTTTGGTTTGGCAACAGGTCAGCTATGTAATTGTCATCCTCAGTCTGTATTTCTCAGTCTTTTAAACAAAATTTGTGCAGGAATTAATGGATCTTGAATTTGGCTCTCCTTTGTGTATTATACATTTTTTTCATCTCTGCTTTAAAAAGAAGAACGTATTGCCCCAAATAGCACTGAGAATTTAAAACTAACAGGCACCCTTAGTTCATTTTAGGCAAAGATTAATGAGCATCTTGAGTTGTGTCCCTTCATTAAACATCCCCACTTGATTCCCTTCATTTAGGTCAGCAATTAATGTGTTGAGATTTTTCCCTGCATGTATACGAACATTTGCTGTTAATACGGTTTATGTTTTTTAATATTTTTTTTCCCTGTGGCTGACTGTATGTTTATTTATTGATGTGGGTGTGTGTGTGTTATTTTTGTGCCTGTTTATTTCTGTTGATTTATTCTGTAGTCAGTTTGCTTTCACGTGACAGTTTCATAACCTCTAGCATGGATTATGGCCAAGTGTAGTCAGACTTGAGAGTTAATTTGCATAGTAACCGAGGAGACTCATCCATAACTCATCACTAAGGCTTATTGAATTTTATACACCAGTGATTTAGTACTGAGGTTATAAAAGTTGCTTTATTTTGTCAGGTGGAAATAAACTGACTATAGTTATGTATGTGTTGATAATATGTTACCTTTATATGCCTATTCTTATTTATATATCATGGAAAAATGTGCCTATGTAATGTCATGTTCAGATTTTGAAAATTTTATAACTATATGGATTAGGGTGTCGGGCTATAGATAGATAGATATGGAAAGATCCTAAGGTGCCCATGGACTGAACTATTTTGATATACCGATTTGTATCACGCAGTCATTTGCCATATTTTCCTAAGCTTGTGCAAGAACTAATTTGCCTGTCAGGTCCCTATTATTTATTAACTCTTGGCATCTCAGAAATCAGTGTATTATGTGTTGAGCAGGTTTAGAACGATCGTTATGTTTATTCTAAGGCTATGTTGTCGATATTTTTCCTTCATTGTTGCATTTTCCTTGTGTATTCTTTGGGTGTTTGTGATGGTGTTGGTGTCTGTTGGGTTGGATTGTGGTGGTTTATGATTCTAGAGATAGACAGAGAGAGAGAAAAATGTAAATGACAGTGATTTAATATCGGTGTTGGAATGAGCGAGGTTGTGTGATGTGCCCATGGTTGTGTGTGTATGTGTAAGATACTGGGATTTGAATAGTTAGTGAATGTGTGTCAGAAGAGTCATTTCAGTGGGATTGCAGTTGGTCAGTTTCTCCTTCTTTTGGGTTTCCTCTTTGCTTTATGGGCCCTGTACATTACACCCATATGTAAGAAACTAAATAAATAAATGAATAAGGGTTTGACTTGAAAAAGAAAAAGAAGGAAAAAAATGGGTCACGATCATTGAAAAATAATTTGTTACGACGATGATTAGTCCACTTCACTAGGGATGGTGCTGATAGTTCTTCCGCTTGATGCTTGTTCATTTTTTGTTCCTTGTTCACTGGAAATGAAATTGAAAGAGAAATTGGGAGAGAAACCTTGCCCTAGTGCTAAAAATCATTACTGGCCTCTGACCCTCCCATCACCTGTACTGAGTGTTTCCCTCACTTTCCCTTAGCATAAAAATTAATTCTTATATCTTATTCCTTTGTTAATAGATAATAAACCTATTAGATCAAGATTATGCTGTTTTGAAGAATATTTGCTGTGTATTAGTAAATCTTGGCTTGTAATCCCATTTGATTGACTACAGAAATCCTGGCAGCCCCAAAGATACATTTTGAAGGATTGTCTGTTTTGGTAGTGTGGTATGGTGTGGGAGGAGGCCTTACACTGTGGTACATGTGGTGAGTGTTTTGTGGTAGTGTGGTGTGATAGTGTGTATGGTGCATGTGTGTGGTGTGGGAGGAGGCATTGCACTGTGGTAAATTTGAGTGTGTTGTGGTGAGAGGAGGCATTACATGGTGGGCATCGTGTATTGTCTGTGAGTTGTATATTGTGTTGGCACTGAAGTAGAGAAAAATGATTGTGTTGAAGTCTGGTCACACACTAATTTGGCACAAATTATCATGTTTTTGCAGCATTTTTCAACATTTCCCACTGGTAAAAACAAAATGTTACAGACCTACGTTCTTTCCATAGCTTTTCATCGTGACAGGCATCATATTTTAATGCTTGTTTATTGTATTCTTACAACTCAGTGTTTATGAGAGCATAAGCCATTTTTAAACAAAGAGTAGAGAGAGTGTAGGTATAATTCTGTTTCTCTGGGTATGGTTGTGCCTGAAGGGTGGTGTCTCGTGATGGTTTTTTTTTAAGGCTTCTATTGTATATCTAGGTAGTAGCTATGTGCCATCAGAAATTGTAAAAAAAAAAAAAAAAAAGTGGATGACGGTCACAGTCACTGGGCACACTGCACTTAGGCTGTTGGTATAGCATATGGTCGGAGTTGCATGTGGTCGGAGCACAGTTCCTTCTGAATGGGGGCCGTTTTAGGGTGGAGGAAAAAAAATGTTATCAAGTATATCTTTGTGAAATTTAGTGGTGGGTTTAGGATGAGAACAGATGTTTTTGAAGCAGTAGTGTAGGTGTTGACTGGGTGTAGGTGCTGGATAGTGGGTGTATACAGTGCCTCTGTGATGGGCACGTAGCACCTGTCTAGCAACAAACTCTCATCCCTTTTCTGTCGAATTCTCTAATGCAAGAGTTAGCCGTTACTCCCAGTCCTTCACTTATGCAACAGGTCAACTCTGGAACTGTCTTCCTCTGTCTGTATTTCCTACTTCCTATGATCTCCAGTCTTTCAAACGCAGTGTGTCCAGGCATCTTGAAATGAATGGGTCTTGATTTGGCTCTCTTTCATATTGTTTTTGTTTTTTCTTGGAAGGAACGTGGCCTATGGTTCCTTCTTCCTTGCATTAAAAAAAAAAAAAAATCTGTGCAGGAGGAGGTCAATGTTGCCAAAATTCTGAATGTAACAAGTGATATCTGAGGAAGGTTTATATACATGATTTAACAGTATTACATTTGATTACTGTCTCTCAGTATAGGGAGACAGTTCTTACCATGGCTAATATTTGGTGCATATAGTCCATCTGTCTGTAGCCAGACACCATGATCCCATAAGGGGTGGTCATTTGTCTTTGAGTTTGTTATTTTGCAGGGAGGGGCACTAACCCCCCGCCAAGAACTTGTTCACACGCAGGGAACACATATGGTTGGGTTATATGGTTACCACCCAGTGTTGTAAGTGGTTTCTTGGCTTACAAGAAACTTTAGACTTGTCACTAAATGTAAAGCCATCTGAAAAGGAAAGAAGCGTAATAAAAAGTGACAATGGATTTATATATATAGCTCTGGAGTTAGTGGATCCAAATTGCCCTGACAGAGAATGCCACATAATAATTGAATACACTTATTTAGGATGCCATATCAGATGCTTATCAGTGCAGAAAAAAATGATTTACTGTTGTGGATACCATCTACTATGCCACTACAAAAATTGAATGTCAGGCTTTTACGAGACTATTGCATTGTAAAATGTATGTGTGAATCATATAAAGCTGTTTGCAATATTACAAGCTTGATGCCCAGAAATTATCACCCTGAAGCTTCATTTTTAAGGTAGTTTGTTCAGGCAGCTCAAAATGAACGAATTTTGAATTTGGCTCTGTTTTATTTTATTTTTTCTTGGAGGGAACAATCATGCCGGCTTCTGGCCTTCAGTTTCTTCTTCTTTCCATAAGAAAAAAATAAAAAAATAAATAATCTCATGTAGTATGCACAGATACTGATTCAGCTACTCTACAGTATGAAAAAAATAACATGCTTTTCAGAATGCAGTCCTGTTAGGATGGAAGTTGTTTCAGTAAGGGGAAAAAAATTATGTGAGGTAGTGCATGTAGTGTTGAAGGTTTTGAATGGCTGTAGTGGCTGGGTAGTAAGTATGTACAGGATAAATTAATAACAGAAAAAAAGGAGGAGAATAAAGCACAAAAGTGGTTGCACATTTTATTTGGATAGAGGTCACTTTTTAGTACATTTGGGGCAGTGGTCAAGTGATAGGTTTAGTACAGCTTCCTTGGTGGTTTGAATGGCCATAATTTTATTTTTCTCTGACAAACTGGAGCCAGACTGGAGGGTCAGTTGAACTAGTATAGGAAACTCATTCCTGTCTCATTACAAAATTTCAGTGTTTCACTGGGTTGTTCTAGTTCTGTCAGATAAAAGTAACTTATTATAAAGAGGTACACAGTGAGGCTGGAGAGAGGCAGCACGCTTATAAGTCTGTGTGGAGGTCTCATTGGGGTGTGGTGGTGGTGGTTTACGTGTTTGTGTTTTTCTGGTCAGAGTCCCTTGGTTGTCCTGTGTCTGTGTGTTTAGCCATGAGGGATCTTTGGCACTGAGAACCCCAGCTGGTATTGTATTGGTGTTGATGTTGAATGGGAAATTCATGGAGTTGATAATTACGAAGTGCTTATGTAGAGAAATATGTGAGGTAGTCAGGATTCCAGGGACTTAAAGGGTCAGTGAGTGAGCATGTGGCCATTTTTACTGGACATGGCCTGGTTATATCGGTGCCAGCACATGGTGTTTGCCCAGCACCACATTTTTCTAATAACGGTGCAGAAGATGAGAATCGAGGGCAGGGTTGCGAGAGGCAGACTGAAATAGACTAGGAAGGAGGTCGTAGCGTGTGAACTCAGGGATAAGGAACCGAACAGGGAGGCTGCCAGAGATCAAGCAGCCATTAGGTGACCAAGGCCATTGCAAGCAAGTTGGAG
>JAGKTI010005395.1:34346-45265 GCA_018397915.1 Birgus latro | reverse complement strand
GGCTAGAGTGATCACTTCTCTTAGCGATTTCAGATCTCGGCTTGTATTGGCGTGTATCCTGA
The DNA here is from genome assembly GCA_018397915.1 of Birgus latro. Lineage (NCBI taxonomy): Eukaryota > Metazoa > Arthropoda > Malacostraca > Decapoda > Coenobitidae > Birgus > Birgus latro. The sequence continues at coordinate 45,203 of JAGKTI010005395.1, read as the reverse complement.
AAGCTCCCACCAATCCTTGGTGATCGTCACAGCAGCTCAGTCTCATCTATACCGATTAGTATTTTCTTGTTTTCCTAGGCTTAAGTTTTTGAGATATTTAGCTGTTTGTCTGAGTGTTTGAGTGAGTGCATTTCCCTTTCTTTGATTTGAATTGGAGTCATGTAATGTAAATTTATTTCCCTGTATTCAATAAATTTACAGTTCGTTTTTTGAGCTTTGTTAAATGTAACAGTCGTGTTTAATTTTCCCACTTATTTAATACAGTTTTGCTACTCCACGTTAGCACAACTCTTTNTATTAAATCACGACTGGTACTTAGGCCAGCTTTTGGCATTAATCCTTAAATCCGTTGTGCTAGCTAGGAGTTTGGCTCAGCCAAGATCCTGTTTATCTTTATTATTATCATTTTTGAATGTTAAGGGGAGAAACTAACTTTCTCAGAGGCCAACGGTACAATATTACAGCCTACTTGAGCGTCTAGTCTCTGCTGTGTACCGTTGAGAAAGTCTATAAATTCCCGACTCTAGAGAATTGGCGAAGTAATCCAGCATAAAGTGAAATCGCCACTTGATTTCACGAGTCTATTCTCTCGTAGTAAATGACTCGAAAGTCATGCTTTGCACACATAGCTATACATTGTATACTCGAATTATACAATATCACATTATCTTTTGAATTATACATTTCTTTTGAAATACTAAAATTTCCCCTGACACAGACAATGGCCTACTCTGCCTCCCCCGTGCCTGTAACACTGCGCAGTGGTTCCTCTGTCCCGTCGGACCCCAGGGAAAACGCGAGTCGAGGCTCGCTCTACCCTGTTTCCACGAAGGGGAAAAGAGTCTCCTGTATGAGGGGAGTGGACTATGGCCTGCTCTGTCCTGTGCCCGACACGGCTAGTGGTCTATGTTGCGGTTTCTACAGGAGATGGCAGCGGAGGGATGGACGATGGCCTATCCTGCCTCGGACCCAACACGGCTAGTGGCTAATGCCCCAGTGCTGCAAAAGATAGTAGCTGAGGGACGGACGATGGCCTGTCCAACCTCAGACACGGTACGGCTAGTGGCCTATACCGCGATGCTACTCTGGGGGGAGACTGCAGGAGAGGAGTGGACAATGGCCTACTCTTCCTCGTCCCGACACGGCTGATGGCCTATGCCGCGGTTCCTGCAGCGGGATAGCAACTGGGGAGCAGACGATGGCCTACTCTGCCCCTTACCCGGTACAGCTAGTGGCCTATATAGCGGTGTTGTGTGGAGTTGTCTAGGCAACTCCACCCCTGACCTGGTGAGTAGAATTTTTCCCCGTGACAAGGTGTTTGGTACTGCTCACCTCGTGCAGTGTCGGCTGGGAGCAAGAGGGGTGCCGGGGATTTGGACAGGTGAGCCGTTCCTGCCCGGAAGCACCAGGTGTGAGCTGCAGAACACCGGTGGTCCTTCGTAGGCTGGGGTGTCGCAGTCGTCTGCAGCCGTGAGTTGCCCCGTCATTTTTTCTGACTCGCATTTCACTAGGACTTTTCTAGTCTAATGGGGTTCTTCCAGACAGGGAGAAACACTAAAGTGGGATTTAACACACCTTACAAGTACAGGGTAGACACAGAAACTCCAAATGGCAAGGTGAAAGGTTTATAATTTCACTGGCCTCTATATACAGCTTTACATCCAAGATTGTGAGGTATATCTATAGGAAATGGTCAATTAGAATGAACGGGAATTGGGAGGGGAGATCTAGAGGGAGGTGTCCCAGATGCTACACTTACACCTGCTGTTGAGGTGCTCTCTGGAAAAGGAAGAGGGCCAGGGTTTGGCTCTACGTCTGTAACAGGTGTTGTAGTGTAATGAATCATTGACGATAGGGCTAAGGGGGAGATAGGCTACGACCCAGAATCCAGAAAGTGGAGGCATGATGTCTGGCTCCTCTCTCTCTTAGCCTGGGAATAGGGTTGTGTGGTTTGTGGCCAGAGTGGGTCTAGCGATGAAGTTAGAAGGGACCCAGGACAGTCAGGACAACAAGTTATGTTACTAAGCCCGGAATTCCTTTTCCATGGGTGGGAGGGCACTCTCTACCTGGTTGGGGATGTGTGTGTGGGGGACTTACTCCAGCTTCAGCGTCAAGTTTGGGAAGCATGCCAGACTTCGGGGAGTGTGTGGTCTGGAACTCCTTCTGCATTGCCAAGCCGCCTTTATCAAGTTCGATCGTGCCAGATCTAGCAAGCACACTGGAACACTGGAACTCCTGTGTTGCCAACCCACCTCTAGGAAGCTCGGTTGTGCTGCATCTAGCAAGCACACTGGATCTCCTTCTGCACTGCCAAGCCGCCTCTAGCAAGCTCGGTTGTCCCGCATCTAGCAAGCACACTGGAACACTGGAGCTCCTTCTGTGTTGCCAAGCCGCCTCTAGCAAGCTCGGTTGTACTTTCTCTAGCAAGAACTAATTTAACGAGCCCTCCCCATGGCTGGTACTGGTGATTTGGTTTGCGATGGGGGTGGTGTGGAGATTCTGGGCTTGAGGAACTTCCGGCTGTGGGGCGCACCAACTTCCAATTTCCTTCTTGGTTGGGCACTCGTATTACTGCGATTCGGCGGTGGTTTCTCAGGGTGTGCGTATTTTCTATGGCCGCCTTTGGAGCTGGGACTGCGGTAAATCTTTCGGCCTGTTTGGTTGCAGTTCTGGTCATTTCATCACCCCCGCCATCCTCTAAGCCACGTCCTCGTGGCAGGAGGTTGAATATTTGTTCCTGGCTGGTGACGGTCATTGGTATGAGCTCGTGGAGGAGGCAGTACCAGTGGCGGGATTGCTCGTCGGTTTCTCTGGTGGGAACTTTAGTGAGGATCACGGAGCTGGGATTGGGATTGCTGGTTAGCAACCGGGGCAAGTGTTGGGGCTTCTGAATACTTTGTTGCCCGTACTGCGAGACTCAGAAAGCGTATTAGACGAACATGCTGGCTTGGTTCGGCTGTGGTTGGAGAGAAGAGATCGCAGTGATGGTAGCTGCTGTAGTTGTGGCAGGGAGACGGATGGCGACCTTTAACCCGGGGGTTGGCTTTTTGTATGTGGAAGCGGATGCAAAAGTACTTCCGTGAGGGGAGGAGGTACTGGTATAATAGGGTGGGTATGAGTGTGTGTTTGTGAGGGACTGGATTTCGGGGAGTTGTGGTTTTGTGCGGGTTGGGGTGGTGGTGGTGGGGGTTGGTGGTAATGGCCGGGGGTGGGGTGTGTTGTGGGGTTGTATCGTTTGGGGGTCATGATTGTCACCCCGATCTGGTGAAGACTGGAATGCAACTCCGACGGTTGATCAAGTGTAAAGAAGGAGGATGTGGACTTGGTGACTGACCTAGTGCTAAGGGGTGATGTGGAAAGAGTTGGGGGGAGGTTGTGGGGACGGTGGGTATGTGGATGAGGTAATATTATGGGCAAGAGATGAGTGAGAACATCCAGGTGAAAGCACAGGGGGGGCCTGAGTGGTAGTGGGTTGGGAAGGGAATGAAGCTGAGTGAGAGGTGTCGGTTGAGGAGGAGGAGGAGCATGAGGGTGGTGGTGAGGAATGTGGGACTGATGATCCGGGTGGTGACAGTATGGATGATGGTGGTGGGCTGGGGGTTTGTGAAACAGGAGAGCTGCTTGGTGATGAGATGGAGGAGGGATGCAGGTCAGGTGGTGGTGGGGGAATGTCTTTCCCTATGCAGAGGCCCGGCATGTTTCCATCACCCCTCTGGCAACTGCTGATGAGTGTGGTGTCCAGTAGACATCCCTGAATGTTTGGATTAGCGTCTGTTGTTCAAGGTGAATACCATTCCTGTGGTGCAGATTGGTCATTGACGCTTTCGACCTTCGTGGGGTCAATGACGATGTGGCCGGAAGAGGTGTGGAGGTGGTTCCCTATTCGCTCGAGCTTGTTGTTGTTGAGAGGCATGCACTCCAATTTTCATTTAGTTTCCATTGCCAAATTACGGTGTTTTCTGGTGTGTTGTTCCCCGTTTTCTGTACTTCAGTGAGCGACTTGAGGGGAAGCTTCGAAAAGGTGTCTGCATTGGTGTGAGAGGGGACAAATGCCTGGGAGGCTAGGCAATTCGCGGCAAATGGTTGGTGCATTTGTGGGGATAGAAATAGTGAATGCTGGGCTGAGGTACTTGGCGGTACCCAGGCTTGGTGGTGGGGCTGGAAGGTGGTTCTTTTTTCCGTGATGTCCCGCACACTGTGGAGGCCGGTCGCGTGATCATGGGTCACGAACCGGAGGTGCTGGTGCTGGCAGTCGATCGTTGCTTCCAGCTTTTGTAGTAGATCCAACCCAAGATAACCGTCATAAGCTGCACACCTCAAGTCGAACACAATGAAAGGGTGGTTAGTGTTGACCAACGGCTGTGAGGTGGTAACAAAGAGTGGAAGTGTTTCACCTTTCAGGGGCAAGGGCTCATCCCCTGCTCCAATGAGGTCAATGGACGAGGCTTGGAGGGTGTTGAAGGCTGCCTGATTCTGCTGGTACAACCGCACTTACAGGCAGGAACGTGCAGCGCCACTAGCCTATCCACTGTGAGCCGCACTGGGACTCCCTGGAGTAGTTTTCATGTAGACCGGTGTTTTAAGCTTGGTGCTACATGCCCCCGCCAGGGCCAGAGCTGATGGGGAATCCAAAAAGATCCAGCCCAGCTTCTGAGAATTCCATGGTTTTCAGCTGCTCTTCCATGCTGTAAAAGGTAGCTGCTGGATTCACCTTGTCTTCAGGCCCTAGTTTGGTGCCGTTTGTTCAGTTATACTTATTGGTTACGCAACACTGGACGGGGGAGGGGGGGGGGTTGTGATGGTGGGCCCTGTCGATTACACCTGTTATGCAGAGCCTTAACCCGTTCAGTGCTGGAGCCTTTGTCGGCTTTTGTGCCGAGATTGCCGAGGGTCTGGGTGGCAAAGTTACCTTGAATGCTGGACATTTTCAACTTATTTTTTTCCATGAATAGACCTGAAAAGTGGTCAAAATAAGCCTAGTGATAGCAAAAGTTCTCACCCTGACTGTTTTCAGCCTGAAAACTGGTGTTTTGGTCCAGCACGCCCAGATTTGCATCAGATGGCTATTTTCAGATACCGCCAGCAGCTGAGGTGGATAGAGAGCCCAATCTGGTGTTGAGTGGGTGGATACATGTAGTAGGCTACCTGTAGTATGAAAACGTTACCTGGTTTATGTAATGCAGCCACAGCTGAAACTATGATAATGGAAAGTTGGGGTTCCATGCTAATTTTAAGTATTATCATTCACTTTTTTTTTTTAATTATATTGGTATAAGGCACTATAAACACCCACATAAGGCACTATAAACACCCACATAAGGCACTATAAACACCCACATAAGGCACTATAAACATTCACGTTGCACAGTCACATTCGTTACGCAACATATATTTCATTATTTTCCTTCCACTACAGTACTTGATTTCATGATTTACTTCTATTTGCTTATATTTATATTATTTTCATTACTACACTATTTATGCTCCACTATCAGATAGTTCATCACTTGAAAGTCCTCCAAATTCAACTAGAAGTCGGGAGTAAGCACATCTATGGCAGCGCGGCATGACCCAGATTTGCGTCAGAAGGCTACTTTTTTTTTTTTTTTACGTGTCCGGCTCTGGGCAAGGCTTCAGGGCCTATTACTCGGGGGCAGTGACCTATCCCAGGGCCCAGTAGTGCTCCTACACCTCCACATGTCACCACTTCGGCACTAACACCCACCATCCATATTGAATACATGCTAGGGCTGTCTCATACAGGATTGGTGTATTGGTATTAGCGGGGGTATTTTCACGACATGTCGGCGGGTCATCTGGTAGATCAAAGTCTGCATTTTATGAAATTCAAATCCTTAAACTGTTCCCTCCCCCAGCCGGGATTCGATCCTGGGTCCATTAGGACTGCAGGCGGCCCCTCTACCAATTCAGCCACCGCCAGCAGCTGATGTGGATAGGTAATCTATTTTGGTGTACAGGAGGAGGATGCATGGAGTATTTGTAGTATGGGAACATAACCTGGTGTATGCAATGTGACCATAGTTGAAACTTGAAACTATGACTGAAATGTGTGTAGTCAGGGATACGGCGGGGCATTCCACCACAGCAGCAGACGACAGCGACACCCCAAGTCTAGGAAGGACCAACGGGAGTGCACAAATGACACCGAGCGGTTCTGGGCAGAACCAACCTACCTGTCCAAGTCCCCCATGCCACTCTTGCTCCCAACCGAGACTGCGCCAGGTGAGCAGGAACAGGCACCTAGACCTTGGCAAAAACCATCCTCCCCAGGTTAGGGGCGGGATTGTTAAGTCAATCCCAGACAACGCCGTGATACAGGCAACCGTCCGTATCAGGTCTGAGGCAGAGCCGGCCACCATCCGCTCCTCAGTTGCCAACCCCCTGAAGGCCATGACACAGGCCACCGTCCGTGTCGGGTTGAGGCAGAGCCGGCCACCATCCGCTCCTCTCCTGCAGTCTCCCCCAGGGGCAGCACCACGACACAGGCCACCGACCGTGTAGGGAACGAGGTAGGGCAAGCCGCCGTCCGCCCCTCCGCTGTCTCTTCCTGTAGGATCGCGACACAGACCACCGTCCGTGTTGGGCTTGAGTCAGAGCCGGCCACTGTCCACTCCTCCCCTACAGGAGGTCCCCTTTCCCCTACAGGAGGTCCCCTTTCCCCTTCAGGAGGCAGGGTACAGCGAGCTCCCGCTTGTGTTTTCCCTGTAGTCCACTGGGGCAGGGGAACCGCTGCTGTAAACGTAGTCGAGGCCGTTGTAGGTCTATAATTTGTTGTGTTTTAGATATAACCTCAGGGAGGAGTTAGAAATGAATCGTGATTAATCGTAGTTTTTATTGTCTTCAGGGGAAGTTCAAGATTAACTCAGTGTGTATAACACAAAAACTAATGCGAGAGCGATTGTATGCCAACTCTCAGTGCCTGTCCCCTGTCTCCCACAGTTTTCCTCCTTCCTCCTCTTCTGCCCTCTCTCCTCAATCTGAAACTGGTCTCTTCCATTCTGGTGTAAGGAAAGTCTCGTCACGTGTACTATGCATGCCCTAGATCATTCTAGAACACTATGTGTGTATGTGTCAGCTTCCCAGGGTACAAAAACTGGGAGGCTGGCATGCTTCAGCGAAAAATGCTAGCGTTAATTTTGTCACCTTTTTCCTTGTCTCTCACTCTCTCTCTCTCTCTCTCTTTGATACATATGATACTATGCTATATATATGATGCTATTTATGTGTTGTATTAAAATAATGCAGGAGCCATGACATCGCTTGGTCATGCACAGAGGAGTACCAACGACACATTGCAATAATTACACATAGTAATATGAAACAGCTGTAAACATGTTTTATATGCAAGAGAGGGAGCAAAAATTTAAGGTATATTGAATATTGTATAAATATATGCCTATATGCAAATGCTTTATAATGCTAAGAGTACAGCAAGAGCCACTAATATATATTTGCAATGCATGTATATGAATAATAGTGACATTGTTATAAGAATAATTAATTTGTGTGGGGAAGTCCCTCATGGAGACAGGGTAGAGCGAGCCTTGACTCACGTTTTCCCTGGGGTCCAACAGGACAGAGGAACCACCGTGCAGGCCACCAGTCGCACGGGAGAGGCAGAGCATGCCACAGTCCGCTCCTCACCCTCTGCTCCTGATGGGCAAGTCCCTTGCCTGGCCCACCCTGTTTCCTGCGGCCGGGCGGCATGTACTCCCTCCCCTGCAGGAGGCGAGTCTGGGGTAGACAAAGTCTTCGTCGCTCACCTCCCCACCCCGAACAAAATTGCCTCGCATTTCACAGGGCCCTATACGATCACACGAGTCCCCAACCCTTTTCAAGTCACAATAGACCACGACAGAGCATCCCACACCTACAGAAATCGCCACGTCCGCCCCTACAGGGACTCCTTCCCTCCACTCCCTCCCTCCCCCACCCCCCAACCCAGCCCACCACCTACAACTCACCACGTCGAATCGTTTCCCTACTATTCCTCCCCATCTCCTTCCCCACCTGTCTCGACCACTTCCTCCCCTCACCCCGCCGCCCCCCCTCCGTGTCGCCCACACGCACCCCTCCATCCCCACCACACCCCCGTTCACCTCCCGCACCACCACCGACTTCCCCCACGCCTACCACACCGTCCCCACCACATGGCTCCCAACCATCCCCGGTACTTTCCACCCCTCCCACACCGTGCCCATCACCTGACAAGGCATCATCATCGCCAACCCCCACTGCCACCCGCACCTCACCCCCGCAAACTCCACCCACCCCCCGCTCCCATGCCCCACTCCCCTTCTCCACCCACCCCGTGTTTAACCACAACAACCACCCATTCCAAGCGCATCTCACGCCCACCAGCCCGCCACATTTCTACACCCACACCAACCCCTTCACCCTCCACCACCTGCCCGCCCACCCCACCCCATAACACCTCGCCTATAACCACTCCCATTCACCAAGCCAAGTGCAAGATTCCGTCCCATTCCAATCGCAGGGGAACACCAGCTCCACAGTCACCCGGCCATATAAGGCGACCTTGCCTGCCCTTAGCCAGCATTCCCCCGGAACCACCACCACCACCATGCGCGTCCAGATGATAACTTGGATCCCCTCCCTCGGACAGCACCACCGCATCCGGAGCACTCATCACCTGCTATGACTCCTCCAGCAAGCGCACCACCCCTCCACACTCCACTTCGCCTATGGCCACCACCTGCCGCCCAACCCTACCACCCACCACTGAACCACCTTCTTGCGCCACCTCACGCCCCTCCATCAGACCCACAACACCAACTAATACCACCTCCAGCCACAGGGATGTGACTGCTTCCCGGGGGAGGGTGGTGAAATGCGTGAGGTAGAGGTAGGTGCTGCAGACGACACCAACACTGCTGCAGATGACGCGGACACACCCAGCCCCCAAAGGACTACCAGGGGTCCGCAGCCTATGCCGAGCAGCTCCGAGCAGGAACGGCTCACCTGTGTCCCTCCCCGGCGCCCTTCTTGCTCCCAGCCGTTAGCCACACGAAGGTAGCAGTAAAAGGCACCTAGTCTCCAACCGAAATTCCAGTCGGCAGGTCAGGGGTGGAGTTGTCTCAACTCCACGCAACGCCGCAGTACAGGCCACAAGCCACACAGGGAAAGGGGCAGAACTGGCCACTGTCCATTCCCCAGTTGCCTACCCGCTGCAGGGCCGTGATACAGTCCATAAGCCATATCGGTTGGGCAGGACAGGCCACCAGCCATTCGTCTCCTGCAATTCATCCCCCCAGAGTAGCACCGCAGTACAGGCCACCAGCCGTTCGTCTCCTGCAGTTCATTCCCCCAGAGTAGCACCGCAGTACAGGCCACAAGCCGTGCTGGGTACGAGGCAGGACAGACCATCGTCTGTCCCTCCGCTACTTCTCCACGCAGACCCACAATACAGGCCACTAGCCGTGCCTCTGCTGCCATCTCCTGTAGGACCGCAACACAGGCCTTTAGCCACGTTGGACACGAGGCAGAGCAGGCCATCATCCGCTCCTCTCCTACAGGAGACTCTCCTTCCCCTCGTGGAGACAGGGTAGAGCGAGCTCCGGCTCGTGTTTTTCCTGGGGTCCAATAGGACAGAGGAACCGCCATGCAGGCGACCAGTAGCACAGGGGAGACAGAGCAGGCCACAGTCTGCTTCTCACCCTCTGCTACTAGGATACCTCCCGACAGGGAAGTCCCTCATGGAGACAAGTTGGAGCGAGCCTTGACTCGCATTTTCCCTGTGGTCCATCAGGACAGAGGAACCGCCATGCAGGCCACTAGTCACATGGGAAAGGCAGAGCAGGCCACAGTCTGCTCCTCACCCTCTGCCCCTAGGATAGCTCCTGATGGGGAAGTCCCTTGCCTGGCCCACCCTGTTTCCTGCGGCCGGGTGGCACGTACTCCCTCCCCTGCAGGAGGCGAGTCTGGGGTAGACCCTTTCTCAGAGCCGTGGCAAGGCCCAATCCAGGGCATTGGCTCCCTCCAACCCCGCCTATGCGGGCAGCAGCAGCAGAAGCCAAGGCAGAGTTCCTGTGAGCAAAGCAGCTGGTGCCAGGTCCTGCCGGTGACGCCCCCAGTCCGAGGTTCCCGTGAGGTGGCCCTGATGGCGACGCCACCCTCCCGCAGTTGCCGCAGTCCAGCCACCCCGGGTTCCAGTACCCTAGGCTCCCAGACATCTCGGGGCCTACCCTGGACTCCAGGGCATGACCTACCTTACAGTAGGGCCCCACCTGGCACTCCCCAGAGCCGGCACCAGCCCGCCTTTTGGCTCTCTTCGGCCCCAGCCTCTAGCCCTGCATCCCTGTTCGGGGCTCCTTGAAGGGCGAACCTCACCTCACTCCTCCAATCTGAGGCATCAGGAGTCAGCCCACCAGTGTAGTAAGAAGGGCCAAATCAGTGTGCGACTCTTGGACCAGTGAATATTACCCGGCCGTGAATATGGCGCGAGTGTATTTCTCACAGTGTTTTGGCTCAGTGAAAATACCTAGAGAACCCCAGTGTATAAGATTGGACGAGCCTTTAGTGATCCCCAGTGCAGGTGTATTATGAATGGAGCACAGCACACCCCATTGCTATATTAAGTAATATTCCCTCCCACAGTGAATTAACAAGTACAGTGCTCTAGAGGAAACTAAATAATTACAAAGTGTTTGTGCCGCCCTTGCATATTATTCACCTCCCTCCCCAGTGTAAAGGCACACTAACCCTCGTGTATCTTACTTACTTACGATGTCTCCCTAGAGTACGAAAATACTTTAGTCTCCCTCTCATTCTCTGTGTGACAGCGCACACACGTCTCTGTTCGAGATATACCGACAC
>JAGKTI010005395.1:0-29559 GCA_018397915.1 Birgus latro | reverse complement strand
GGGGTTCTGTGCACGTCGACGTCTGAGTATGGACCCAAGTCTGCAGCATGCACACCCACAGCCATTGGTGTAACACTTGTAAAGGATATATGCAGACAGGAAAACCAGAAAGAGAGCTATTCCAGCATGGACATAGTACCAGAAGAAATTGGAGGAACCGAAGGGTTTGAGAGGTTCAATCAACTGCAACTGACTTTGATATTTAAGGAGATCATCCAGAAATAGAGGAGTAATGTTAAGGTTAGGTCCTAGAGTGGGTAAGTCCTTGATAGCCGTAAGTTCAGCATATGTGAGTGAGGTACTGAGGTTTAAGGGATGGGGGTAGACAGTGAGCTTAGTATCTACTGAGAGAGTTGCATAAGCAGGAAGAGTCAAGGCTTCACTGTGAGCACTACAGCCATCTCCCAAGACCAATTTACCTACTCCCTTAACAACTTGCACTGTCTTCCTAATAGGATTTACTGCGCATTTCAGTGTGAATTGCAAAGGTTGTGCAGTGGAGAAACACCAGTGGTTTTTCAGTTTCACAAAAACTGGACTGAACGAAGTTAAGATTTCTTTTCTGCAGAGCTTTGTAGCATTGTTTCTGTTAAGAAAAGAATCACTCTCACAAGAAGGAGTCGAAACGTGGTAAACTGATCCTAAAGGTTCACAGATCACCAAGTCCTGGTGGTCCCTGCAACTGGTGAAATCTTGAAACAGTACATAATGGAGGCGGTCTTCCGTGAAAGCAAGGAAATTAAACTGGTGAATTACTTTCACGTAGACCTCCGTAGCAGGCACACTGTAAGGAAGTGAGGTGATCCTAAAGATGTCAAATACATCAGAAGGGTCACCTAACACCGGTATTAGTAAATAAAAGCACACAGCTGACATGTAACCTCGAGGTACAACCTTGATGATATCACGGTACAGCGCTAGATATTCTGGCCTAGCTGGGAAAAGTAGACCTGGCTCCTTGAGTGATATATTCCCTAACAACTCCAGCAAGATTTCTTTAGGGACAATATCTAAACTCAGGCTAGCCTGAAGCATCTCTTGTATACCCAATTTAATCCTAAAATGATCAGCTACGATGTCAGACAAGGCGAGTTGAAGGTTAAACAATGCCTCATACATCATTACCTCATTTTCCAACTCTAAAGTCTTCAGTGAATACAATCTTATGATACTGTAAGAAATATTTGCAGCCTTCTGTATCTTCAACAGTGTTGCCTGCATGCGTGACACATTCATTATTGTGCTGTTCAGTACCTTAGAATGAACATTTAATACTGATCTCTCCTTCACTGACATCATCTCAAGGCTCCCTAATCTAGTATGAATATCATCAACCTGTTGTTGAGTAGCTGTTCCAAACAAGACATTGGCAAATTGCCCCAATATGTCGATCGCACCTCTCCTGGAGCGACGACTCCATGGATGATCCGACATGAGATAGTCTATATAATTGCTCAAATCCTGATAACGAGCATCAAATTCATTTTGAAATGCATGCACTGTATTCTATAATGAGGCAACTAGAGCGCTACCATTATCCATGTGGCCTACATTCCACAAAATGGCATCACTCAAGTCGCGAGCAACAAGTAGAGGTTGGAACAACTCCTCCTTATTTAGTACAAATGGAACTACATAATTATTTCCTGTGATCATCAAATGACCTGCAGGTGAAAACACCAATCCCAAGTTGGCAGGTGTCTCCTCTTGTGGTCCTATCGATTCCAATTGGGATGGACTCACCCAAACCCAAGCAATTATCTGCAAGAGATTCGTAAAACTATAACCACAAGTTCACCTGACTATCGTTTATTCATTTAGTAAAAAACTACATGTCTCCTGTGTCTTCCCCAGTCACTTCAGTCTGTGTTTCAGACACACTAGGTGCTTTTGCTTGTGCAGTCTGATACTCTATAGATCTGTCCATACACAATGGGTAGTCTGGGACACTAGAATGTGATCTCAAACTGTATCTGCAATGTGGTGGAGTGTGAGGTGTGGCGTAGTGTGGTGAGGGAGGTGATGTTTGGCCTTGACAGTCAGCTGTCACTTGCCCTTGACTCGTACCCAGTGCACTCGCCGAGTTGCCAGTTGCACTACTGCCTATAGCCTGACTTATTTGTGGAGAAGGCAAACTAAAGTCAATTACAGGCCCTGGGATACATTCTTCCTCATTTATTTCCTCACCTTCATTTTCCCCTTTATCCCTAGTCTCCTCAGCTTCATGAATAGGATAGGCCATTCTCGCATTACGATTCTGCTTCCTAGTAATACACTCCTCCGGGACAACTTTCACCCTGTCAGTGTGTAAAGTGGTTACTTTCCCCCCTTGTATGGGACGAACTTTGATGACTACATCATTTACTCGATCAATTACACGATAGGATCCTGAAAACAAAGGTTGCAATTTCCTTGCCACCCCCCTGGTAGGGACAGTCTTCACATAGACACAGTCCCCTACCAAGAGTGGTTTTATTACACATCTCTTTGCCCTTCTGTTCTCTTTTTCTGTGCTTGCACGATCGAGAAAGTCCTGGCATCTTTCGAAAACCTTTGTTGCCATGGCGGCAAATAAATTAGGCATATCCTCAAGGTTGTACTTCAAAGATGGGTCTTGCACTACATGATAAGGCATCTGTGGATCTCTGAGAAACAACAAGAAGTAAGGAGAATCACGGATAGTCAGATTATATCCAGAGTTATAGGCCATCATAGCAACTGGTACCATCCTATGCCAATGATTAGCGTTCTGTTCCACCATGGTACGTATTATCTGAATAACAGTACCATTTGCCCTTTCCACCAATCCATTAGAGGATGGGTGATAAGGGGTAATGTTCACATGTTTCATGTGCAACAAGCGCACCAATTCCTGAAACACTTTGTTAACAAATTCAGTACCCCGATCAGTGACTAATTGTTGTGGAGTTCCGTAAACACAAATAACTCACTCCACAAACACCCTAGCCACCTCTTCGGCAGACTTAGACTTTAATGGTTCCGCGATAAGAAATCGAGTCATCGCACCAATGAAAGTCAAGACATAATAATGCCCTTCCTCTGATCTATTTAGTGGACCAATCAAATCCATATGACACCTGACCCATGGTGCAGTGATATCGGGGAAACGGAGAAGTGGGCTTGGGGCGTCCCCCGAATGCTTCGAACGTATACACTGGGTACACTGTTTGCAAAATTCCACATCCCTCTCCATCTGGGGCCAGTATGCAAACTGTCTCGCGTGAGTTAAAGTAATCTTGATTCCACCATGACCAGATAACGGTAAGCAATGAGCAAGTCTAAGTGCAGAGTGAACGCTATCTTCTGGGACTACAATTTGGAATACTTCTCCCATGCCAAATGACCGACTCTCCTTCTTATAGAGCAAACCGTTTGGCAACAAATGAAAGCAGTCCAATTTTGCTGGCAATTTTGGTACCTCTGTGGTCTCATTCCGCAAATAACTCTTTAATTTACCCCAAACTGGGTGTGAATCTTGTTGTCGCCTTATCTCAGTGACATCCCGATCTATTTTGTCTACTTCCACGGCGCCTGGACTTACAAGTAGTGCAACTTCATCTTCGTCATTAGACTGAGTCATTCTCAAACGGGATAGGGCATCCGCTACAGTATTCTGCTGCCCTGGTAAATATTCAATTCTGCTGCCCTGGTAAATATTCAACCTTGATGCCATATTCGGCTACCTGAATTTGCCATCTTGCAATCCTCCCTGAAGCCGCATTTACATTAAACAACCAAGTAAGAGGTCGATGATCGGTCTGAATTAATATCTCATAACCCAAAATAAGTGGTCTGTTCACCTTCAAGCCGTAAACAGTACTCAACGCTTCCTGCTCAATCGTAGCATAGTTCAACTCTGCTTTATTTAGAGCTCGGCTGAAAAAAGTTAATGGCCGAAGGAACCCTTGATCGTCCTTCTGTTGCAAAACTCCGCCAATCGCCGTACTGCTGGCGTCCGTAGTTAACACAAAAGGTCTATCAAAACGAGGAAAAGCTAGCAATACATCTTACGCTAACTTTCGCTTAAGTTCACAGAACGCTCTGTCTGCCTCCGCATTCCAATCCACGCTCTGTCTCATGTTCTTTACGTCCTTCTTCCCACGAGTAAGTTTCGTGAGTGGTGCCGCTATCTGGGAAAATTTTTCCACAAACCGGCGATAATAATTTACCAACCCCAAGAAACTCTGGAGTTCTTTCAAAGTACTGGGAACCGCAATATCTTGGATTGCATGGATTTTCTCTGGCTGAGGACGTAATCCCTCTGTTGTGATGACATGGCCTAAAAAGGATACTTCCTGTTTAAAGAAACTACACTTCGGCAATTTAATAGTTAGCTTTGCCCCTTCTAGACGTCCCAAGACCTCATCTAGGTTATGAACATGAGCATCAAACGTCTTTCCGTAAATAATAATGTCATCCAAAAAAGTATGGGTTATCTTTCCTGTGAGACCGATCATGACTTCATTGATTATACGCTGGAAAGAAGCCGGCGCATCTTTTAATCCAAAAGGAAGGTTACAATTCTCCCAGTGCCCTTCAGGTGAGGAGAAAGCCGTGAGAGGCTTAGACTCCTCATCCAAAGATATCTGGTGATAACCCTGCTTTAAGTCTAGATTACTGAAGTACTTATTCTCACCTAACTGTGAAAGAATATGCTCAATATTGGGCAAAGGGTAAGGATCTATAACTATCTGCTTATTTAAATGTCTAAAGTCTAAGCAGATCCGCAAACCACCATCCTTCTTAACTACTGGAACTAGTGGTGAAGAATAAGGTGAACGAGAAGGCCTGATAATCCCCTGTCTACGTAAATCTTCAAGTTGCTTACGTACTTGATCATGCCACTTCGTTGGTATACGGTATGGCCTACGGTTCACTACCGAACCATCCGCACATATGTGATGATAAAGTATGGTGAAGTAGTAAGTGGGTCCTCGGGTAATGCAAAAACATTTGGGTGTGTCCTTATTAGCCTTTTTAATGCTTCATTTTCCCGGCTAGAAGGAATTGTCATCTGATCTACCTCCGTGTACAGTTTCCTGAGTCTATCCTCACTCACTACACTAGTGATCTGCTCTCCCCCTTGACTCACTTGCTCCTCCCCCCACCTGACTTCTTCGTAAGGGGATACAGTACCTACCCTATATTCCCCATCTGTAAATATCCTGTCAGGGGTTAGATTCGCATACGCCACAGTGAAACATGTCCCTTCCCCAATTGCCCCATTATCCACTGGACTTACAATACCTGGCCACAACACTGCCGCAATTGAACTACCAGTGTTTGGCATAAACATTCCTACCTCCCACCCACTTAACGCTGTCTTTAACGTTATTGCTCCGTATGTGTAAGGTTCCAGAATGTCTGTCTCATTCATGACACAATGACTTGTCACAAAATCCTCTTCCTCAGATGGAGGAACTGCTTCAGTTATCACAAAAGGATTGAACTCTACGCGAGAAACACTCCCTCCCTTGGTCACCAAATCAAGTTCCTCTTCCCCGACCTTTATACATAGCGGGTTGGCAGTGATACCTTGCTGACCGGTGACAGAGGTAAGTTCTTACCCACCCAAGTAATTTCCCTTTGACAACTAGTTCCCCAAGAATTAACTCTTTGTTTGCTTTGTCAAATGCCCCTTTCAAGTCAATGAATGCCCTGCACGTTGACCTAGTATTGCTGAGACACTTTTCAAAACAATTACTGCGTTCCCCCTCCCCCCCCCCAAAAAAAAAATCTGAGTTAGGAGACACTAACTGCCAGTCTTGTAGAACAATTTATTTTGAACAATTCTCTCCATCATTTTACAGATACAACTAACTAGGGAAATGGGGCAATAACCACCACAGCCCTTTGGAACTGGAATTATGACTGCACTCCTTCAGGATGTGGGCATGTGACTTATTGAACAAATCCAGCAGGGGTGTGTCATATGAGGCAAGGAGAGCATTGATAATGTCATAAGTTATACCATCCTGGCCTGGAGTGGTCGATTTACCTTTTTTTACAGCACAAAGTAATTCGTCGTACGTTATGGGAAGACAGGTGTCATCCCTCACATTAAGAATGATGCCTGTATCAACCAGGGAATTCCTGAAAGGCCTATGGTGGTCAAGGCTCACTCCATGACTGGCAGGTAGGCTTGACTGTGCAGAAGCACTAGCCCAGTGAGTGATCAAAGTTTGGGCTTTGTCACCAGGGTTTGGTAGGCAGGTTGTGCATTTAGTTTCCCTCTTATCCTGTTTAATTGGTCCTCCCAGTGGTCGTGAGGAAGCTATCCCAGTGTCGTTTTCTGACCTTCTGACATAGTTCATTTAGGTGTTGCACGATTGCCACAATACTATCACGCACCTCATTGTCACTAGGATTGTTTTGCCAGCGCCGCTGCAAAGTTAGACAGTGTCTTCTCCATCTTAGTATTGCTTGATCAGTAGCATATGCAGGTTTACTGGTCAATGTTTTAGATAGCTTTTCTGAGCTGTAGTGCTTAGCAAAGACTTCTGTTACAGCAACAAGCTCTTCATAGAAAGTGTTGACATCCAAAAATGACACTCGTGTGGTCCGATACCATTTCAGGACTAACTTTTTCCTTGGGTTGTAAATATTGGTACTTTATGTAAGAGAAGTTTCTAAGCGAAATGATCACTGAGTAAATACCTGAGTGCATGAGTTTCAGCAGGACTTGTGTCAGTTGAACAAAACCACCCAGTCAAGCCTGCCTCCCTGAAGATGAGAAGGAACATTATCATCTGTTAGTAATGTTGTATCAACGGCATCAAAGGAAATTTTTCCAGGGCACACCATTGACACTGGAGGTTTTAAAGCTGCCCAGAGCTGCATGCCTGGCATTAAGGTCTCCTCAAGAACTCAAATGGGAAGGGATTCCATATGAAAGCAAACTGCATGAGCATATATATTCACCATATAAATGAGTATGCTGTCAAGATGTAAGCATACAACAATGTATTCAGTTCCATTTGCACACCTTTTTCAAAGAATGTAAAGGAGACTTGACTTAACGTACACTGCTAAGCCCCCAGAGCTGTCTTTTTCTCGATCCAGGGTGAAAACACTATAACCTCTTAGGTGGGGCACATCACGTTCTACCTCATGTAAGGCGACCAGAGCAGGTTTGCTTACTGTAACACAAGAGTGTTGGTCAGTAAAGCGAGTCCGTGCATTAGGAAGGTACAGCCATGACCTGGAGGAGTGGAAGCCTTGACTGAAGAATCGTCGTTCTCTATGTCAGACTTAACATAGAAGTAGTCCAGCAGTTTTTGTTACTGCGAACGTGTTTCGACCTCCTTGAGTCTCTGCGATGGGTCTTGCACTGCCAATTGGAGATCCCTGATTGCATCCCTTAGACTAAGTTTGTGCAGACCGGATTCACCATCTGGGGCCTGACTTGCCAAGGAATCAGCAGGACGTACTGGTGGCTGACCGTGCACGGGTGCAGCAGTGGATGCTTGCCCCAGCTGTGGGAAATGTGAGGTCTGAAATCGGGTGTCCCAAACATTAGTCGGTGGTGGCAGTAGTGGTTGGGCTACATGAGTTTGAGCGGCAGTGTGCCATGGTGCCTGGGTCGTCTATGGTTTTTGGGGACACAGGGACGAGTGGGTATTATGTTTCCCTCCACAGTCCCAACACTTGGGTTTGAAATGTTTGCCTCTCTTCATTTTTTTCCAGACAGGTGTGTTACCCTCGTGCTTCCCAGCACAGAAGGGTTTGAAATATTCGCCTCTTGATTATTTCCAGACAGGTGTTACCCTCGTGCTTCCCAGCACAGAAGTGGCACCTGTATGCTGCACAACACTTCCATGTCAGGTGTCCCCACCTGCAACAGTGGTAGCAGAGGTCAGGCTCCGAAACATACCGTGCAACTCTTTTGTATCCCAGTGTCCTGATGCATACTTTCTTCGGAACCTTCCCCTCTAACAGAGCAATAAGCTGCTCTCTGGCAAGTTTGCCAACTATTCTTCTCTTCATCCGCAGGACATTTTCTGGTATCTCAAGGTCCTTCACGACCCCACGGCCCAACAGACAGGAACATTATGAATAATCTCCTGAATGGGGTGGTTGATCACAGCTTCCGAGACAAAGCTCTGAAATCCATCTCTGGTCAGGCAGTCCACTGCAGGGCCACCGTTCACAGTGTGTCTTACCTTCTTTGAACAGTGCCTCAAAATCAGGAAACTTTTGCCACTGGAATGACCTACTTTGCTTTTTGTGAGAGGGAGAGCTCACAATCCGAGAGGAAATTCAGCTTCACTCTAGCATCACGTCGTTCCTCCGGGACACCGAAGACCATTTCATGTTCATTAGCTGGCACATCGCCGTCCTTCCCTGTGAGTTGTCGTTTGCTGACACTTGATCCTGTCATCTGTGACACATGGTGCCGCTTGTACTGTGGCACTGGCACCACCATTCACGGTCTTTTCTCGTGTTTGAGGAGGTTCTTGCCCTTTCCTGTCACTGTCCGAGGACGGGAGACTATCACAGAGTCTGTGCCGTGTTGCTGTAGCGATCAGAAGAGCGAAGCCCGCGGCGTTTGCGGTAACTAATGCGGGAGGTCATCTTGGCACATACCCACACACTGCGGCCGCTCGACAGATACTGGTTACTGACGCCTGACGGTAAGTTGGTAACACCGTAACAGTGTTTACAAAGATGGACCACCGTACCCGTACTATACTGTTTTTTTTTTTTTAATTTATTTATTTCTATCTATCTATCTATTGCCAGACGCCTCAATCCCGAACGGGGTGGCCACAAACAAATCGCCTCCATGTCACTCTGTCCCCTGCCATTTCACTACCACGCTCCCAACTCACACCCCCCTCTCTCATATACCTCTCCACTCCATTCCTCCATCTCATCCTCGGCCTCCCCCTCCCTCTCGCCCCCTCCACCTCACTCACATACACTCTCCTCGTCAATCTTTCACTCTCCATCCTCTCCACATGCCCAAACCACCTTAACGTGTTTCTCCTAACGCTTCCCATCACGTCCTCAACCACACCACAACGCTCCTTCACTTCCTCATTTGTTAGTCTGTCTCTCCATGTGACTCCACATGCTCCTCTCAAATAACTCATTTCCACTGCTCTCACTCTTGACTTCTGTCCTTCCAACAGGGTCCAAGCTTCACTTCCATATGTCAGAGTTGGTATCACAATACTGTCATGTAACAACTTTTTCACTTCCATGCTCACCTCCCTGTTTCTTATCACTGCTTTCAACGAACCAGCAACCTTCCTTCCCTGCTGTACCCTTTCGAGCACTTCACCCTCCAGACTACCATCCTTACTCATCACACTGCCCAAGTACTTAAATTCACTCACATTCTCCATTTCCTTCCCAACCAATCTCACTGTACACTCACTGGCTTCACTTCTCTCGAAGACCATCACTTTACTCTTCCCCACATTCACCTTTAGATTCCGTTTCTTACACACTCTCCCAAACTCATCTACCAAGCCTTGCAGCTCCCCTTCGTCTTCACTCAACAACAGAGTATCATCTGCAAACAACAATACAGGTAGTTTCCAAACACTGCCCTCTCTCACTAGGGCCGCTCCAACATCCACTGCCCGACCTTGTATCTCTTCTATAACCCCATCCATATACAGATTGAACAACCATGGAGACATGACACATCCTGTTTCAATCCAACCTTCAGATGGAAAGATTCAGTTTGCCATCCACACGCACTGCAGCCTTAGCACCCTCATACATACTCTTCACTGCCTTCAACAACTTCCCATCCACTCCATATTTATTTATTTATTATTTTTTTTTTTTATCAAGGCGAAGATGCACTTGACAGGTTGGTGATCACTGAATGCAACATATCCGAATAACCTTGTTGTATTTCAAATAATTACTGGCGATGTGAATCGAAACCAGTAAGGAAAACCTAATACTGTACAACCAAAGCCAAGAAGCATTCAGAAGACACTCGAGCTTATGAAAAAAAGAAAGGAAATGAAAGTAAAAACAAAGATGAAACAGAACGGGCGGAATTAAATAAGCTTATCAACACGAGACAAAGTGAAGAAAAAAGGAAGAGAAACATGAATCAGATAAAAGAAACCATCATAGAAGGAAAAAAGTCTGAAACAGGTCCGTGTTATGCTACGTTTTCGTGGGTCAACTCCTTGCTCCGCGAACACATATGCTTATGCTAGGGTTCTTTGCAAGACCGGGTCAGTGCATACAACTATAGAACAGGGCATAAAAACTCAGCTGAGCCCAAACTTACAAACATATATTGACCAAATTACAGCTCCAGAACTATACTCGATTTTTTTTCCAACTGGTGATCCTCTTTCGTGAATGTGGCACCTGCGCACTACTGCCGCGTGATTGGTTGGTTTCAGTTTCATACCTGAAGTATCATATTTACATAAAACAATTTTACCTTATATTCCAGTTCCCATAAATGATGTTTTGCATTACCATTGTACTATACAAACAGACATGAAACGAGTATGTATCTGTGCTTCACCCAAACGGACAATGAATTTGAGGAAGTTGAATTTGAATTGAAATATTTATTGTTGTGAAAGGTACAGAGTTGTTGCACTCTAATAAATAAATATATAAATATACTTACGGACATAAATACTTACGGATAATATGGGCGAAGGTATCGAAGCAATGGAGTAGGTATGCTCCATATAATAAATACGACATCTTGCGAGACGAGACAACTTGTTTTTCCCGCCTGGCCGTCTCTCGTGTCCTCCCATCTGTAGCGACTGTTTCATTCGCCTTCCGACTTCCACCACTTTACCACGGACAAAACCGCTAATTTACGTAGAATGGTACTATTGTCTAATGTAACTAGTGCCTAAGTATTAAGATACCCTTTATTTGCACTTACGCAGCCAAATGTGTTTATTTTTATTTTTTAAAAATATAGGGAGATGCAACAACTCTGTACCTTTCACAACAATAAATATTTCAATTTAGATTCAACTTCCTCATATTCATTGTCCGTTTGGGTGAAGCACAGATACATACTCGTTTCATGTCTGTTTGTATAATACAATGACTTATGCTGCGTGTTTTAAGGGTGCGACTTCTCGTCACTTGGACACGGAACCTGGAACGAGGTTCTCTTTCTAGACTGGGTGGGCTCTGCTAAGGCGTTCAGTGGGAACAGCTAGGGCATAAAACACAGGGCAACAACCTTACACGTATATTACCAGAAATTACAATCTGGTACAGTATGTATGGCACACTTTACAAGGAAATAATGTCACACACAGATAGACAGGGCCAGAAGACTTGGTGACAGGAGGGTGTGACTGGTGCTGCTTCAGTGTGGGGCCCAGTAGTAGTGGAGGTCCCAGGTCAGCGTCATGCGTCAGGAGGCCCTCGGGTTGTAGGGGCTTCCGGGGCCTGCATCAGGAGGCCGACCCGTCGTCGTCTCGTCTGGGAGTGATGAGAGGGCTGTGGTAGGGGAGGTGTCCTTCTGCTTGAGGACGGGGCTCGGGAACTAGGGGCTGGGACCGAACAGGCTCGAGAGTAGGTGCACTTGCCTGCCTTTACCCTGCCGGTGAAGTGGTCGTCGCGTGGGGCGAGGGGGGTCTCGCCCCGGGGTCCTAGGGGCGCCTCGGCTGGTCCTGGGGCCGCGGTCTCGTGTCGTCGCACAGCAAGCTGCGGCAACAACTACAGCCATACGGAAGACAACGATAATGCTGACGACGCTAATGACGGTGATGACGACTTACACCAGGCATTCGGTGAGAACACAACACACGTGGTTGATTCACCCACCATCCGACCACAACCACCCATACCACAACCACGTCATCCACAACAGTCAGTAAGGGATAAAGGATATCGAAAAACGTTACACGACAAATATCGGTTCCTGCGGCACCTTGAAAAGATGGAAGAAGCCGCAGATCAGTGAATGGTGAAGAATGAAAAATGAAAAGTGAATGAATAATGGGAATAATAAGAGGAAGTGCTGAGGCACATGGTTACTCTCATAGCCCTGTACTGTCTACACTAGATTAAAGTTTGTGTGCTCCGGAAGGACGAGCTGGGTGCGACCTAGTGGAGTGGCATGTGTCCTAATATCTATAGAGATAAGAGAAGAGAGCAATGTTTAGGTGAATTAGCGTTGTATAGTGGACACTGTTTCAAAATGTTGCAGATCAGACCTGACTAGGAACACTGAGAAGAAGTGAACGAAGGATATGTAGAGTACACGCCTACTTCCGGCCTCTGTACTTTTCCTGCGGGAGAGGCAGAGGGCTGGGAGTTAGAACAAGCTGAGAGTCGAGAAGGACCCGGGGAAGAGTTTAGCTAGAAGGCCGCCTGAAGCACCCTACCACGACGGAGACTGGTGATGTCTTGGGACTCTACGGTATCAGTGAGTAGATTTTCTCGTTAGAGAACTTAGAGGAAAGTGGAACTGAGAGAAGGAAAGAGAGAAAGGAGAAGAAAGTGAAATACACTGTGAAGAATATTGAGAGTATACTGTAGACTCGTGGTAGGGTGTAACAGGACGGGCCAGATAGTTTGTATGATTTTTAACTTAATTGCTCAGTGGTGAAAGGAACAACGATTATATAAAGTTAAGTGTTTTTATGGAGAAGTATTGAGTTAGGGTACACGACTGTGCTAAAGAGTGATATTAAATTTGCAAAGGATATTGATATAACTTGAGATGAAGTGATACTAGAATAAAAATGTTAGAGATTAATGTTCTAATAATAATAATAATGCTAGGGTGAGATTATAGTGTGCTAGAGTATTGTTCTTAGTATTACCCTATGTGTAAGAGAATATTCCTTTTAGTATTACCTTGTAGTTGACCATACTATTCTTGGTTTTATTTTAGTAAGAGAGAGTATTAACTCCAGTGACGAGTAATAATATTCGTGAACTGTTACTTGTTTAATGGAACTTAGTTGTACTGTTGATTACCATTGTAAGGTGGCATGATTTAATAGTTTTATTGTAGAGTAAGCTCATAAAGTAGTTGTATAACTGGAGTTCATAGAGTGGACCAAATCAGTTGATTGTTTTGACAGTGTATAATTTGTATATAATTTGTAGATAAACACAAAGGAGAAAATTAGTTTGAGTAACCCTAGAATCCCTTCCTCTTAATAAGGAAAGAGACGCTCCCACGTAACGCCGGCCTTAAATGGACTTGTGATTGCTTGAAGTGTTGTGTCGGGTTCCCCACTTGTGCCTATCCAGCGCTACCAAATGAAACTTAATTAAGATAAAGAGTAGAGTAAGCAAGTGGGGCACAACCTACTGGTGACAGCTGTGGTGGGATTCTAAGGTGAAAAAACTTGTTATTCAGACTTGTTATGAATATTGGTCCCCTAAGCCCTCCACGTTCTCCATCCCCAGTGTCTCGTGGTTTAATACAGAGTCCTGAAGCGTGGTTTAGATTACGTAGGTGCGCATCAGAGGAAGCATTACATCAGTATCTCGCGAATCTTCGTATTCAAGCCCCACCCCGGTGTGACTCCGCGTTTTCTGATCATTTATTAGATTATTTTGGGGGAGTAAGAGGAGTTAACCCCTGCCGCTGCCGTGGACCCTTTGCAGAATCTTGCCGACAAATTGAGTCAGACTCTAACTGGCAACGCCGTAAATAATTATGCTAAGATAACGGGTCTTCCTTATTTTTGTGGTGGAGAGGTAATATCGCCGGATTTCCCTCAGTATAGATGCATCACAAGCGCGAGGCATTGGTTACAAACTATAGATGATATGACAGTGGGACCACTTTGGACTGATGAAGGTCGATTAGAGCTAGCTAAAACGCATAGCATAGACGCTGCCTATTCACATTTTCTCAATACGATTAAGAAAGTCGGTGCGGATTGGACAGCTTTGAAAGCTGAATTTTTAAGAATTTATCCTGCTGATGGACGAGCCAGTACACTTTTAAGTGAACTGGGATCTGCTGTTCGCTCTCCGGGAGAGACGTTTCACCAATTTTTTGTGCGTCTTGAGACTTTGAGTACTCAAGCGAACGAGGTAGAGCCAGGTCATGATGATGTTGTTAATAAAGTAGCTGCCGGCGCATTACTTAAGAGTGTACCGCCGGAGGTGCAAGACATGTTGAGCGATGTGGAGCGTGACGACCCTTATAGGATCTTGGCAGCCATGCTAAGATATGCAGAAACACACCCGAAGTTAAAATTGTTAGAGAGGACAGAGAGAAATAAACCAAATGTAAATGTAGTGACGACAGCGACAGAGAAGCCAAAACCTCGCACTGGCCTCAAAAGTGGTGGAGCTCAAGGAGTAAGAGGGGGTGCCCCTCCACTGCTAAGAACTGCCCCATGGCTGAGTGTTATTACTGCCACGGTAAAGGTCATATTGCTCGAGAATGCAACTGGAGGTTTAGCCCTACTTCTAGTCAGACAGGTGCTGCTAGTAATCAGCCAGGAAGATGTTATCACTGCAATAAACCTGGCGCGGGATTCACTAACACTGATACTACGCCAAGCGCGTACGCTCGCCACTAGTGTCTCCTTACACTCTCCAGCTCTGCCCACGCTAGATGATATTCACGAGTGTAAGCTCAGCTGATCAGCAGTAAGGGCGAAAGTTTGAATGCGCATGCGCCATAATCTGGCCAATCACGCGGTTTTTACTTGACGTCATGAGTTAGAACTGACCATTCACCGCGAATCTAGTGATGACGTCACGAGCGAAACGCGCTTTGAAAACATTGTACATACATCCACGATATACTCACGATCTATCTACACAATCGCGCTACACCAACATTGAGAGGAAAGTTATTTATCACTGGAGGAAGGACAACTTCACCCCTGAAGAGTGTGATGTACTCGTTAGTGAGGTAGCTAGTAGAAAAAAAAATTATTATGGAGAAGTTATCTTCCAGGGTTAGTGCACAGCAAAAGAGAGCCGCGTGGGAAGCAATAACCACTGCGGTGAACAGCGTGGCTCCCTGTGTTAGAAATGTAGAAGAGGTCAAAAAAAGATTAAGCGACTTGAAAATGCAGTTGAAGAGGAAGGAAGCAGAGAGAAGGCGCTCAGCAGCTCAGACTGGTAAGTTAATACAGCAGACAAAACCGTCATTATCCCCGAGCATGCACATAACTGTCCTGTGTTACATAATTTACATGTACATCCACAATGGCACCAAAAAATTAATAAATCTAGTCATTGTAGATATTGCTGTGTTCATGTTTAACAGTGTTCATTATTTGAATGTAGGAAAAAATGGCACATTCTTCAGGCTAGGAAAAAATGGCATATTTTGAGAATTTATTCATACACTTTAACCTCAAAGTTTACATATTTCTTATTACCTTACCTAACATAACCCAACCCAGCCTAACCTAACCTAACCTACTTATCCTAACCTAACTTAAACCTAACCTAACCCAACCCAATCTAAGTCAACCTGACCTAACTTAATGTAACCCAGCCCAGCCTAACCTAACCTAATCATTTTTATGTGCCATTTTTTTTCCCTACACAAGAACAAGTTAGGTTAAAGTCCCAGGGTGCTTTGTGGGTGTGCTTGTAAATACAGTATATATAACATAAAACATGCATGGATATTGTATTGTGCATTGCATTATAATTTTGAAAATTGATAAAGGGTCTAAGTACATTAGATGCAGTGCACATATTTTTATATATACACTATTGAATTATAGGANGGAATGGCAGGGAGAAGGAGGGTTGTGAGAAGAGAGGAAGAAATCACCAGGATGGAAGTGGTGGAAGCAATGAAGAAAGTTAAAATGGGGAAAGCCCCAGGAATTGATGGAGTGTGTGGTGAAATGCTGAAGCATGGGGGAGAGATAGTAATAGAATGGATGTGGAAGGTGTGCAGATTGGCTTGGGAGGAGGGTAGAGTCCCGGAGGATTGGAAGTCAGGTATAATTATTCCTCTGTACAAAGGAAAAGGGGAAAAAGCAGTGTGTGGTAATCATAGGGGCATTTGCCTTCTCAGTGTAATAGGAAAAATATATGGTAGGATACTTATTGACAGAGTTAGGGAAATTACTGAGGAATTAGTTGGAGAAGAACAAGGAGGTTTTAGGAAGGGAAGAGGTTGTGTAGACCAGATATTCATTCTTAGATCCTTAGTGGAAAAGTTTCTAGAGAAGGGCAAGAAGTTGTATGCAGCCTTCATGGATCTGGAGAAAGCATATGACAGGGTGGATAGACAAGGTTTGTGGAAGGTATTACGAATATATGGAGTGGATGGGAAGTTGTTGAAGGCAGTGAAGAGTATGTATGAGCGTGCTAAGGCTGCAGTGCGTGTGGATGGCAAACTGAGTGAATCTTTCCATTTGAAGGTTGGATTGAAACAAGGATGTGTCATGTCTCCATGGTTGTTCAATCTGTATATGGATGGGGTTATAAAAGAGATACAAGGTCGGGCAGTGGATGTTGGAGCAGCCCTAGTGAGAGAGGGCAGTGTTTGGAAACTCCCTGTACTGTTGTTTGCAGATGATACTCTGTTGTTGAGCGGAGACGAAGGGGAGCTGCAAGGCTTGGTAGATGAGTTTGGGAGAGTGTGTAAGAAACGGAATCTAAAGGTGAATGTGGGGAAGAGTAAAGTGATGGTCTTCGAGAGAAGTGAAGCCAGTGAGTGTACAGTGAGATTGGATGGGAAGGAAATGGAGAATGTGAGTGAATTTAAGTACTTGGGCAGTGTGATGAGTAAGGATGGTAGTCTGGAGGGTGAAGTGCTCGAAAGGGTACAGCAGGGAAGGAAGGTTGCTGGTTCGTTGAAAGCAGTGATAAGAAACAGGGAGGTGAGCATGGAAGTGAAAAAGTTGTTACATGACAGTATTGTGATACCAACTCTGACATATGGAAGTGAAGCTTGGACCCTGTTGGAAGGACAGAAGTCAAGAGTGAGAGCAGTGGAAATGAGTTATTTGAGAGGAGCATGTGGAGTCACATGGAGAGACAGACTAACAAATGAGGAAGTGAAGGAGCGTTGTGGTGTGCTTGAGGACGTGATGGGAAGCGTTAGGAGAAACACGTTAAGGTGGTTTGGGCATGTGGAGAGGATGGAGAGTGAAAGATTGACGAGGAGAGTGTATGTGAGTGAGGTGGAGGGGGCGAGAGGGAGGGGGCAGGAGCAGAAATGAGCGGCGCAAGCTCCATACAAGACGGGCGCACCTGTGTCTCTCCCATGCACTTCTCACGCTCAGGTAACTTGCCGTGTAGATTGCAGTCCAGGCGAATTACACCTCTGCCATACCAGCCATCACCAGGTTCAGGGTGGGGCTACTCCTTTAGCCCCAGACAGCATTCTGGAGTCGGCCACCAGCCGCCCACTTGCTGCTTTCCTCCCTCAGACATGCCGGATGATGGCCACTTTGCCGCATGCGGGGAGGAGACTGCCACCTTGCCGCCCTCGCTATAACTCCACAAAAGGAGGAAAGGTGACGGCCACCTCGCCACACCTAGGAGACTGCCACCTTGCCGCTCCACAAAAAGAAAGGGTGACAGTAAGTGCCCTCACCCTCTCTCCCCACAGGGACACCCTCCCCCTTGACCAACAGTTGGAGGAGGCCTGGCAAGGACCCCTGGTGTCTGGAGTCTTAGCTCTCTCCCTTGACCCCCGGTGGCCCCAGCCCCTGTCGGACTCTGCCGTCCCGAGCTGCCGCAGCCAACACCTGTCGGAGGCTCAGCAGCGAGACCACAGCCCCAGGACCAGCCGAGGCGCCTCCAGGAACCAGGGACGAGTCCTCCCTAGCCCCACGCGATGACCTCTCTGTAAGCACAAGCAAGTGTGCCTACTCTCCCTGTTCGGGCCCAGCCCCTAAGCCCGAGCCCCTCCCCTGTACTTCTGCGGAAGGGCACACCCCCTTCTACCACGGCCCTCTAACAACTCCCGGACGAGACTCTACAGGTCGGCCTTCTGGCGCAGGCCCCGGAAGTCCCGACGAACCCAGGGCCTCCTGACGCAGGTCGCTGACCTGGGCCCTCTACTACCACTGGGCCTCATCCTACAGCAAGCCCCAGTCACATCCTCCCGTCACCAAGTCTTCCGGCCCTGTCTATCTGTGTGTGACATTATTTCCTTGCAAAGTGTGCCATTTATACTGTAACAAAATTGTAATTTGTGGTACTATACGCGTAAGGTTGTTGCCCTGAGTTTTATGCCCTGTTGCCACTGAATGCCTTAAAAGAGCCCAACCCGATCTAGAGAGAGAACCTCGCTTCAGGCTCTGTGCCTAAGGGACGAGAAGTCGTGCCCTTACACACGTAGCATAACAATGGTAAATATATGGAGAAATGCTTTCATACACAAATTTTGCCATACTTAAAAATTCGCTGCCGGAGCAATGTACGACATATTTTCCTGGTTGCTCTCCACTCAACACCTTTTCTACATCGCGTCTCCCACAGCCTACGACGCTTGGCGTGCATCTTTGATGGAAACCTGGCCCATCCTTTCACTGGTTTCATGAATGGGTGCGGGTCTGCGTTGAAAGTTGAATTTGATTTGCAGTCAGCCACAACGCAAACGAAGTTCGTCAATTTGCTGTTCTTATCGTCAGTGTCACGCAACCAAGTCATCCCGTGAATATCCGGAATATGTACCACAATAGATGCTGGATCATACCGTACTTGATAGTATCTGGTCCAGGACTGGGGTCTTTACAGGATTTAAGGCCAAGGAGCGATTCATCTATCATAAACTCTTGGTTGTACGGGGAGAGTCTATACGTCTTCTGTTGCAAAGTCAGCCGTGCGTTTATGGTCTTGAAAACGCTGATCGACATTGGCTGAGCTACTTACATGAGCAAAACTCTTGGCGAAGATGTTAGCTACGTCCGTGGGATCATCATAGATGTTATTGTCCACCTGCAGAGTGGTCACAGGGATGTTGGTGCGTTTATAATTTAGTATTTTGATAGTGGACCAGACTTTACTGAGCGGAGTAAAACGATTCACCATGGACACAAAAGTCCGGCAGAAGTCTCGTTTTGCCCTTCTAATTATTCTCCTTGCCTCAGCCCATGCCAGTAGTTTTCCTCAGTAGGCTATCAAAAATCCTGTACCTCCTATTGCATTTCCATAATGCTTGTCGGCAATCTGGCGTCCACCGATGAACTCTGTGTTTCGCAGTAACTGTACAAGTCTAGGGAATAGGAGCCTCAGCTGCGTGTAACATGGATTTAGTTAAATTTTGGACTTTTACATCTATGGTCTCCCCAGATATATCTAATTCGGCGATGCTTAAGAAGGATCCCCAGTCTGCTTTCTTATAGTTAAATTTTGGAGGTGGAGGGTCTGAAATAATGTCAAGGGTATAAAAAAAGACAGGTGGGTAAATGATCACTTCCCAAGGAGTCATCATAAAGGTCCCATGAGAAATCCCGATGTATACCTGGGGAGGCCAGAGGCAAGTCAATGGCCAAACAATTACCAGTATGATCATCTACACGAGTCGCTCTACCGTCGTTCAGAAGACAGAGGTTGGACTGTAGTACTAGGTCGGCTACTTGTTCCCCACGACCGTGGATCTTCAAGCTACCCCTTTGATAGTTATGGGCGTTAAAGACGCCCAACACTATCTTATTTCCAGGAAGGTGGTCAAAAAGGAAATTCAGAGCATTTCCATCAAAGGGGTCATGTGGTGGACAGTAGAGGGAGCAAATAGACTGATGCATGTTATTAAATTTAACTCTGCACGCGACAGCTTCCAGAGAAAAATTTAGAACCACTTCCGTTTGTGGATGAGATGTGTGTGTATATGGCAACCCCGTGACCATCATATCTTCTATACGAATGGTAGTGATTGTCTGATTGAACCGTGGAGGGTTAGGGTGATCCATGAAGCGCGTCTTCTGCAAACAAATTACGTCTGGCCTGTGTATAGAGAACAAGATTGCTCTATTGTGTAATTTATTCCCAAGAGTCCTACAGTTCCACTGTAACGCAGGGAATGCGAAGGTGTAAGATTTACGAGGAGAGACAGTGTGCTTAGTGTTTATTATGCCGCCCACCAACAGGCAAGCGATTACCAGGAGACCTATCTCGGTGATTGCTGACTGAAACCTTCATACAATGCTCCCAGATTCCTCTGCTAACCCTTCTCTCCCTCGCTGGAGCAGGAGCAGAAAGAATATTAGGACGCGAGGACTTGGCTAGGGTGGTCCAATTAATTTTATTTGACTTGTCAGACTTCGGTTTAGGCTGTTCTGACTGAGATGCAGCAGCAGCAGCAGCCTGAGAGTAGGAAGTAGTTACATGGATGTCAGTAACAGAGTTGGAACGAACAGGAGGTTGAGACGAAGAGGCAGAGTGAGTAGCATGAGGAACAGGAGCAGGATAAGTCTGTATCCCTACAGAGCACATCACAGGGCGGGACATCACCGTCAAGCATAGGACATATTCGGAGTAGGAGTTGCATGTCACGCCTTCACTTTTTTCCTAGCTTCATAGTAAGAGATGCCTTCAATTGCCTTCACCGTGCAGACCTCTTTCTCCTTCCACTCGGGACAATCCTCAAGGAAGTGGAGTGAGCATCCTTGCAATGAAAGCAACTTACAGTCTCAGATGTGCAATGTCCAGCATCATGACCCTGTGTTGCACACTTGCCACAGACTGATTGGGAAGCCCGACAAGTCTTATCGTTATGTCCATATAACTGACATCTTAAACACCGAAGTGGGTTAGGGATTTATGGCCTGACATTAACAATTTTGTACCCAACTTTGACATGGGCTGGGAGAGCCACTTTGCCAGAGGTCAAGATATTAGTGGCTGCCTTCGTCCTCTTGCTCTCCGAGAATCTAGTTTTAAACCGGGCATCAATTACGTCCTGCTGAGCAAGCTGACGTATGATCTCGTCCTCTTTCATAACCATGAGGTCCTTGCAGGTGATGACACCTTAGCAAGAATTCATGGAATGTGGGATCCTCGGTTCCACATCATATCAGTGAAACTTATGCAGTTTAAGCAAGTCTTTAACCTGGGAAGAGTTGACAGTTTTTATTAGGTCTCCATTAGCATTTTTTTTTTTTACTAGTTCCACCTCCCCAGCACAGCCATCAATTACGTTTTTGATAATGAAAGGATTGAGACTGCTCAAGGAAGTGGAACCGAGAGCATGAAGGGTGACAAATAAGGCGTTATTTACAGGGATGCCTAGCGGGGATCGAGTCTGGGACGGTCAGTCTGTGAGGCAGTCAGAGGTCCGTCAGGACCACTTTCTCCCCTGAAGGGAGGAGGGGGGGGAGGCAGCAAGGACGTCCACCGTAGTAACCACGTCCCCCTCTCAGGGGAAGTGGGAAGAGAGAGAAAGACAACCAAAGGACAAAATACCAGGGGTAAAACATCTAAAATAAGTCTGAAATTACCCTCTCAAACTACTCCTGGGAGGCCGCCTATGTCAATTCACTCCCCGATCGTTCACAGGGAGGACCACTTCGGAGGTAAGTATATACCGTCAGTAAGCAAAGACTTAGTAAATAGAAATAGACACTTACTATATCCTTGGATGGGGTAGAGAGGAAAATTAGGACTTGCTATCCTAACTTAAAACGCCCTGAAAGTGAGGAAAAAGCTAATGCCGGTGGGGTGGCCCTATAACTAGAGGAGAGTACAGCACTCACGTCCGCTCTTTCCGCAACCATCCATGAAAGTCCACAGGTTCCCTTCTTTTCAGCTGTAAGTGGTCGCGTTAGAGATTGTGTTGGAGTGCTGTGTCAGAAATAAGGGCAATGGCGTTGCTTTACACACGAGCTTACGATCAGTTCACTGCCACAGATTTTTTTTCCTTTATTTATTTATTTTTATTTTTTCACAGAGAAACAAGGAGTGGAGGTTACAAACAAACTTACTATTAGTTCCCTGCCATAGGCAAGATTTGTTTTTGTCGGAGGGACAAGAAAAGAAGAAAAAATGCAAAACTGTTACCAGCCGTCACTATTTTTTTTTTTTTTTTAATAAATTCCGCGAAGATCAAGGACAGGAGAATGGAAGATCTTTTTTTTTGGTTTTGTTCTTCCCTCCGATGCAAATCTTTGTTAGGAGAGGAATTTGATCGCATGTTATTCTTTGATTTTCAGCTCTTACATCGCTACATTATGACGTTGTTGTTGTTGTCTTTTTTTTTATGATGCTCTGAAGGCTTTCATACTAAACAATGGTCTGAGTGTGGGGTAGCAAGAGGACTGGACGAAGGAGAAAAGTCAAGAATAAGAGCAATGGAAAAGAGATTATGGAGTAATATGAGTGGAGTTGATAGAGTGGACAGGATCAGGAATAATGCGATTCATCACATTCATGACGTGACATGTGAGAAAAGAGTTTTTTTTTTCTTCATATTATGTGTCCGATTCTGCGCATAGGCTTCATAGCGTGTTTCCAAAGCCCAGTAATCCTCCTACATACTATACATCTCCACACGTCATCATTTCGGCGGTATTATACACCGTTCATATTAAATATACGCTAGGGCAGTCTCAGACAGGACCGGTGTACTGGTATTAGCGGGGGTATTTTTACATGTTGGCTGGTCTTCTGGTAGATCAGTAACGTCTGCCTTTTATGAAATTCAAATCCTTAAACTGTTCCCTTCTTCAGCCGGGATTCGATTTTGGGTCTATTAGGACTGCAGGCCACTTCTCTGTCGATTCAGTCTGTCGGCAATGGGACAGAAAATGTGTGATTAGATGGTCTGGTCATATAGAGAGAATGAATCTTGCCATGGTGGTAAAAAGAGTATTATGTGAGTGAGCTTGGTGGGAGACACTTACTGTACTAGGTCGAAAGGGTGGACGGTTATGTTAAATGAGGATGTAAGAAAGCGAGGTATGCAAAGTGATGAGGTCATAAAACAGGAGCCCGAGCTGGCTGAACATACGAGTATATAAAGGAGCACATGGCAAGGATGACACTCCCTTTTTTACCTGGCAGTCGACTGACTGATTCAGTCTGGCAGATAATGCAAAGCGTTGAAATTTGTCTATCTGTCTATCTATCAGTCTGTATCTATCTTTCTATCTGTTTATCTGAATATCTATCTGTTGATTCATCTTTATCTATCTTTATCTGTTTATGGCTATCTATATCTATATTTCGATCTGTCTATTTATCTGTATCTATCTGTTTATCTATATCTAGCTCAATATCTACCTGTCTGTTTATCCATATCTATCTATCTGTCTGTCTGTATTTATGTCTTTCTATATCTATCTATCTATAAATGCAGATGGTTAGGTCTGTGAGGTAGAACCAGGAATGCTGGTGCTGG
The DNA here is from genome assembly GCA_018397915.1 of Birgus latro. NCBI lineage: Eukaryota > Metazoa > Arthropoda > Malacostraca > Decapoda > Coenobitidae > Birgus > Birgus latro. The sequence continues at coordinate 6,281 of JAGKTI010005395.1, read as the reverse complement.
AAATGTACAATATGTATTTGAGAGTCTGCTCCATTCATTTGGGCACATTCTTAACAAGTATTCCCCTTTTGGGCCTTTTTTTTTTTTTTGCTTATTTTCTGACTTTATATCACTCCATCCTTAACTTAGGTGGGGAAGGTTGTGATGAAAATGATGTGGACTTACAAGATTGAGATTTATCGTGCACAGTCATAATGAAAAACACGACTGATAAATGTAGTTCTGTTATGTACATGGGTCTTCTGAGTACGAAAACAAAAGGAACTGACATATGTACACCAAAGGCAGATACCGGTAGCTCATTTATTTCCTGTGTGACGGTCATGGGGTGAATTATGACATCGAAGACTGTCACTGGTGGCAGGTGCTTGACTCTTAGCTAGCCATGCAATGCATAAAGGGTAATGACAGGGAGGTGGCGGAATTAGACAAGATACAAAAGTGTCCATGTTTAATACATAATATAAAAAATATCCGAGAACACAATATCAACAATGACTATTGCTCTAAGCATTTGCACTGGTCACAGCCGTAGGGTGAGATGACGCTAGGCCAAGACGCAGAGCAGCACAAGTGAGTTTCACACTGGCACCACACTCACCCATCTGCCACACTGAGTGCTACCACATTCATGCCTTTATCATACACTGACCACACTCACACTACTTACACACGATTACTACACTCGGACAAAGCGGCACAAGTGGGAGGGTCACGAGGCCACTACATTCAACCTACTTAAAACGTATAGTGCCTCTTAGGCTTTGCACAAATTACAACTAAACTGACAGTCGCACTGTGACCTGAGGGAGCAGCCTGGCTGCCAACACTCTGGTAATACTGTGATAAAGTGTCCCACCACAGTGGCTCTCAGTGTATGTAATACTGTAGTTGTGATTCACTCTAGTGGCTCCCGACAATGTAATACTGTAACTGAGTTCCCACAACGAGGCTCCTGACCCCGCATCTGAGTAGTCTGGAGTCTGGCCACTGCCTGGTGTTCCTAGGTCACCTTTAGTGACCCGAGGTCACCAACAGTTAATGCCACTCCTGGGTTTTGTCTGGTACACAACCTGGTCGTGCCACCACCGCCACTCTTGTCAGTTGCAGCCCCAGCACTGGTAGTGTGACCACTTGCAGCGCCGGGTAGTCTTTGGTGTAAAGCAGGATCGGTGGCGGGATGACTCGGGCTGTGTCCTAGGCCGGTGCTGGAGTGAAAAGTAAAGGTGTGGTGCAGGCTGAGGGTGGGGCTGGGAGATACGAAGCAGAGAAGACCAGCTGTGCCCCGGCAAAGTGGAGAGGTGATGAGAAACAGGATGTGTCGTGGTGCCCCATACGGCATCGGCTCTTCGGCTCAGGAAGTGTGACGTGGATGAGGCGGCCGCTACTTTACACTGACGAAGTCACTGCCTGAAACACAAAGTTGGCTGATAGTGTGGAGGACAACTGAGAGGACAGCATATTATAACTACCAATGTGAAGGCTCCAGACCTGGCTACTTAAGTCTGAATATTTGCGAAACAAGATGCTTTAGGTCCTGACTTAGCGAAACTATACAGTAGTGCGGCAAAGAAACAGTAAATCACAAGGTTACATCAGTGACGTAACTTGAGTTAGACCCACTGCAGGTACAGAGTGAAATGTGATCCTTCCAATGTCATGACTTCTGTTTTTCTTGCTACCGCCAGATAATTTCATTCATTTTAAGAGTGACCTTGTGTTGTGAAGTGGTTAGAAACAATTCCCAGTAATTCTTTCAGTTTGACGATGTCTTTTACAATATTAATTCTACAGCCAGACAAATTTATTCTTTTTAGAAGATACGTCGTATTGAAGGGGTTTTTGTCATTCTCCAAGACAGAAAGACAAGTATTTGTGACTAGTAGATATATAAAAGGTAAGCAGTACATCACAGTAGACCTAGTTATAGGTAGCTATTAGACAACAGCCTATTTCGTATAGGAAACTTCGTAACATTTCATCCTTAGAAATTTATATTACAGCATAATATTTTTTTTCTAGTATTTATATCTTCTCAGTATAGAACAGCTTAGCTTGCATCACTGTTATAGTAGATAGTAATAAGGTGTTATGTGAAAAATAAATCGCCGAGTGAGAGGTTAAATTGACACGACCAACGAGAATACGGTCCTGTGAAACAAAAGCTCACAGGCAGAAACGTAATTAAAATTATGAGAAAAAGTCTGACGTGAATTCAGGAAGACGAAACATTTGCCTTTAGAAAACAGTGAAATCAGAACACATGGAGCACGGGATCTAGGAGACAACTGTACTACAAAGTAAAGGAACAAAAGGATTTAAGGAATAACGGGATACAGGTAGCCGAAGGACAACAGGAAGCAAAGAAGATATATGGAACCGGAGATAGTAAAGGAAAGGCAACAGTGGCTTACGGAGCAACGGTAACCCAGGAGTAGCAGAAACTAAGAATAACTCAAATGCAACAGGAACTGAAGAGCAAGAATGCAGAAGCCGAGGAACTACGAGGCACCGGAAACTTAAGAACATTAGGAACTAATGACGCAGCGAAGACTCAGAAGCAACAGAGTCTAAGAGGCTCTAGGATGTCAAGAGCACCAGGAACTAAGAAGCATCAGGAACTCGCGAGCATCAAGAACACAGAAACATCAGAAACTTAAGAGCAGAAGGAACTAAGAGACACATCAACTCAAGAGCAGCAAGAACTATGATGCATCAGGAACTCAAGGGTAGCAGGAACTAAGAAGCATCAGGAACTTACGATCAGCAAGAACTAAGAGGAACAGGGAACTCAAGAGGCAGAGGTTCAAGAGGCACCAGGAACTCAAGAGGCTGTTAATAACGAGATATTAGGTACTCAGGATCCACTAACATAAAGAAGTCTGACGCAACAAGAAATCAAAGACATCAAAAACTGAATAGAGCAAGTACTAAACAGACAAGAACACTCGAGAACAGCAAGAAATCAGTAGCGTGCGCGAGAGAGAGAGAGAGAGAGAGAGAGAGAGAGAGAGAGAGAGAGAGAGAGAGAGAGAGAGAGAGAGAGAGAGGAGCAGAAACTAATAATAAAAAGAGGAAAACAAGAACCTGGGGAAGCAGGACCTAAATAAGTAAATATATGTAAAACAGAACTCAAGCGCTGCAGCATGAAATAAGAAGATTCAAGAACTATAAGACAGTACGAATTCAGGATCAACTAAACTAAGGAAGCCACAGCAAGAACTCAGGAGGAATTATAAGCTATTGACAAGAACTCATAAGCTAGAGGAACTAAAAGCTAATAAGAATTCAAGAGCGAGAGGAACTGTGAGATAATAAGAACTCAGAGTAAAGGAACGAAGAGACATCAAGAACTGAGGAGCTTGAGGAACTAAGGAGCCACAATAACATGAAACCAAGGAAGGGACGGCGTCATACTCACAGTTACTTACTAAGGAGTCCTCCCGTGCCGTAGCCGTAGGGCGGATAGGTCGGGGTGTACTGGGTGTAGTGAGAGGAGTAGCTGTAGTCTGTCATAGCGGCTGTGCCTGAGGGGGAAGAAAAAGGATCATGATGTTGCAGAAGTCGTAAATGTGGTGGTGGTGGTGGTGGTGACAGTGATGTAGATAATTGTGATAGTGAGGGTTATGGTTATGACTGTGAAGATGATGATAGAAGTGGCATTGATGATGATGATGTTGATGACGATGACACAGGTGGTAGTAATGGTGGCGACAGTGCTGATGGTACAGTGGGACGTTGTGTTACCATGGCAACGATCTGCTGGTTTTAAGCAAACATCCGACACTGCGGCTTTTACAGTATCGTCTCTTGTTTCTTTCTTCTCCGAGGAAGGAAATTAATATATCAATGCGAGAACCACACTAACTGCGTATATATGAAGCGTCTCTTACTCGTGGCGTAATTCTACGCAAAGTTAAAGTTAGCATCATAAAGTGTCTTGAATTGGTCTGGTTTGGTTGCAAAATTTTTCCCAATACATTTCCGTTTTTTATGGCAATATTTATCACTGGTGGCAGAAATAAAGGTTCTTTATGCAGCCATAGTTTTTTCTAACTTGCAAAGCTAATCTATAATCTGATGAGAAGTGCTGTACTTTGGTTCTGTCACAAAGACAGCACACTAGAACTCAGTATAAGATAAATTTGAAAGAAAAACCTAAGTTAAGCAATAACTCTATCAGTATGGCAGATAGTGTATTATAAGTTATCTTTTCAACTGCTAAAACTGATTTTCATTTTTTCCCTCTACTGTATGTTCACTGGGTCACACTGCTGTCTATATACTGTAGACTCAGTGACTAATTTTAGGTTCATCTACTATTGCTTCAAGATGTATGGGTTCTCCTGGGTTTAGGTCGCAGGCAAATCAACAGTAAGTAAGGTCAGGTCAGAAGCTGATATAGTTAGGTCTAGTAGCAGTCTGGGTTAATCAGGTCAAAATCTGATTTGGTTAGGTTAGGTCCAGAGGTAGTCTAGATTAGTCTGATGGGTTAATTTGGTGTGGTTGGGTTAGGATTAGCGGTAGGCAATACTGTGATGAATAATTGTTTTAGTCAAGGCTATCACTGGTACTGTATTATACTTTAAAGGGTATAAAAGTTTTGCATACAGTTTTACTTAGAGTTTTACAGAACCTGAGACATTCTGGTTTTTACTGTGTTTCAGTATCTCTCCTTCAAGCATAAATTTCCCCTGATTGTATGATTTCTACGCCCTCGAATTCTTTTCGCCATTGTTGTTTCATGGACACTAAACTATTCTTTACTGTGGAAGGGATGATCAGTTTCAGAGACATTTTCAGGTACTATGTCGAATTAAGATTAAAAAAAAAAGGCTAAAATGAAATCCTCAGCAACAGAATGTGAAAGTATTCTTAATCTTTTGTAATTGCTTTTCCAGATGTTGATCCAGGTTACTGAACAAAGCACTAACATAACTGCACAAATCATCTGGTGCAACTCAGAACAGAACTTTGAATGAATTCATACCTCTCCCCGACATACTGGAACATTAGCCTGGATGGAATAGCAGTTTCAATGTCTGTGCAATGTATAAGGACTCTACATTTTAAAATAAAAATCCCGGCATGAGGTGTTTAGTTCTTTCTTCATGTAGGAATTACTTGTATATAATCTTCAAACGGCAGATGGTGACGACATACATTATTTCAATGAAATTTTTCACAGTTGTTGTACTACAGTGAAACTGTTTAGCCAAGTGGAGGGTAGTATAGGTCTGACGAACCTTTATAAATCTCATTAAGTTTTGGTCCTCTAAAGTGACTAGTTCAACTTCCAGTCTGCAAACCAGTTTACTGTACCTCAAAATCTCTGCATATCTCTCGCAAGTGTACCAAAAATAGAAGTCTTCGTCATAATACTGTGTACGTCATGCATTCTTGACTGAGTAATATTATCTTTGATATAACATTTCAGATTTGTAAGACCCAATTTCCCTCTCGTCAATTTTGTTAACTCTGCCTGTAAGATATTTTCTGACAAACTGGAAGATAATATTTTCTGAGTGAAACAGGGTTGACAGGTTGAGCATTACTAGAACCTGCCTCAAGTTCACATGACTGTGCATTTGTTTCTTCATCCTATGCAAAAAAAATTCTCTTTTTGTTTTCTTACTTTAATCAACCAGGTCAGTTCGCGTTCCTACCACCTCTATCATGACAGCTGCATCGCAGTGACATTATATAGGCCTAAAACTCTGTTGGCTCCACGTATTACCTTCTCCCACCTTTATTTTCGTTTTCACCCGCTTGGCGTCTGGCAATAGATAGATAGATAGATAGACCCGCTTGAAAGCGAAGGAAAACTATAATCTAAAGCATCAGGCTGGTAATTACAATCTGGAACTAAGCAATGAACCATTTTTATTGCGTATCAACGCCTTATTCTTTGGTGTTATGGGAGAAACGGCATCGTCTGCTATGTTTGTTCTTCAGAACCAACATGCGGTTGTCATGGTTACGTGACATCACACTTCGGCTGAATTAACAATAAATGACGTAGCCTAATTATCTCAGTCCTCTTCACTACGGAGTCTCCTAGGCTGAACATATCAGTCAGGCCGTAGCAAGCCAAAAATAAAGATGTCATCGTACCGAATGTATTGATGGAAACCCAGCATTACGGAGGGTCTCAGCTAAGCTCTATATTATTATCTAGCCGAAGTTAAAAAAAAAATGTCATCGTATTGAATGGGGTAGAGGTACTTGCCTACAGCTTTATAGACACACACACACACACACACACACACACACACACACAC